>CM062266.1:37642376-37712376 GCA_031216635.1 Dissostichus eleginoides | reverse complement strand
TGAATATATATAGGATAAATAAAATAGTGCAAGAGAATGTTTTGAGATGTGCAAGTAAATATAATCAAATAGAAATAGTGGCAGAAGAGTCTATATAGAAGTAAGTATAAGTACAGTATCTGAGTACTTCATTAGATGCAGGTTAGCTTCAGTTTTCTATCCAGCAGACTCCTCTCTATGAGCTGCATGCACTGAAACAAAGGCTCATGGGAAATTGCCGGTCGGTCACGCTCTCTGCTGTTGCTATGCAACCTTTAAAATACCCATTTGAAGCCTGAGCCGCTCGCGTGATATAAGAGGAAATATTTTTTACTTGTTGCTCACTTTGGCGAACACTGTAGAGAAATCTCCCTAAACTTAGGAGCTGCTCACTTTACTGTTCATTTCTTATTTAGAGTTATGAGTTTAGTAGGTTGTTTTTAGGATTGGCTTTCTCATTTGGCAGATTGATTGAAGAAATAGAAAGAGCTAAGAAGTGCATCTACGTTTCAGTTATTTTCCTAAATGAACAAGAAGAAGATGATCAACCCTAAGGAGAAATTCAGTTTTCCACTCTGTTGTTGAAAGCACACATGCATAGGAATACAGATATGCACAAACACATATTTCACTTTTTACAGAGAGGTGCCAGTCACTCTGCAACGTTAGAAACATTCAGAAGGTTTTAGAAATATCTCGCAAACGACTAATCAGATTCACATTAGATATTCATCGTCCTGAAATATTCATTTATAATTCCTTTCAGTCTCCCTGGTGACCATGTTTCACTAATAGAGTAAATCTTCTCCCCGAGCTACACCTTTTTTCAACGATGTTCCTGAAACACTTGGATTTTGATGGTTCCAGGGGGGTAATGTACCGAAAGAATCCCAGAATTTACCCATCAAAATCTAAAAAGACAGATTGAGCCTTTCCTCACTTCCTGTCCCCTGGTCTGGAGGTCAATGGTTTTCTGAATTCATTTTTGGTTGTTATCCTGAAATAAGGTCTGTGGTTAACACAAGCTGAAGAGACTTTAAAGTTTTGTTCTACGACTTAAAATACATCAGTAAATACCCCACTGGTGGATTTAAAATGGAGGATGCTAACAAGTGTCTAAATGAGACGACTAAACGTCTTCACGCCCAACATTAGCCACCTTTAGCTTAGCGGTGGTGACGCGAAGTCATGTGACCGTGCTGTAGTTCCTTTATAGCCCAACATTAGCCACCTTTAGCTTAGCGGTGGTTATGCGAAGTCATGTGACCGTGCTGTAGTTCCTTTATAGCCCAACATTAGCCACCTTTAGCTTAGCGGTGGTGACGCAAAGTCATGTAACCGTGCTGTAGTTCCTTTATAGCCCAACATTAGCCACCTTTAGCTTAGCGGTGGTTATGCGAAGTCATGTGACCGCGCTGTAGTTCCTTTATAGCCCAATATTAGCCACCTTTAGCTTAGCGGTGGTGAGGTGAAGTCATGTGACCGTGCTGTAGTTCCTTTATAGCCCAATATTAGCCCACTTTAGCTTAGCGGTGGTGAGGTGAAGTCATGTGACCGTGCTGTAGTTCCTTTATAGCCCAACATTAGCCACCTTTAGCTTAGCGGTGGGGACGTGAAGTCATGTGACCGTGCTGTAGTTCCTTTATAGCCCAACATTAGCCACCTTTAGCTTAGCGGTGGTGACGTGAAGTCATGTGACCGTGCTGTAGTTCCTTTATAGCCCAACATTAGCCTCCTTTAGCTTTGCGGTGGTGACGTGAAGTCATGTGACCGTGCTTTAGTTCCTTTATAGCCCAACATTAGCATTTTAATTCTGGAGAATGCCTTAAAAACTACTTGTAAAAGTGGTATTTCTGCAATATTTCAAAAGCAATGTAAAAATGCCATTGCTTTTAGTCGAGGGAGCCCTTAAGATGCTAACTTTGCATGCTCCCAGGAGGATGAACCCTTTACATTTGAACTTTCTTTTTGGAGAAAATAGTTTTCAATTTAGCATTTCACTGCAGATAGAAACAGGGAACAGCGTGTCCTTTCTACCTCACCTAAAACAGAAGTTCTTCCTCCTGCAGACGCTCATCCCTCTTTTTCCTCAACTTTTTTCCTCTGAAGGGTAACGGAGGCTGTCGGCCATGCTGCTCACGTCCCGCTTTGAAAATGTCAGACGGCCCGTTAGCAATATCCAGAGCTTATTTGTTGCTAATAGGAACTCATTGACATTCCAGAGAGAGAAGCTTCCTGTGCATCACAGCAGCTCATTACTGTGTGTGTGTGTGTGTGTGTGTGTGTGTGTGTGTGTGTGTGTGTGTGTGTGTTGTGTGTGTGTGTGTTGCGCGCGCGTGCTTGCGTGTGGATCAGGTAAATGTTGCTCTGAGGTGTGAGAGGTGTGTAAGTCTCTAGTGTTTTGACACGCTGCGTTCAGAGGGAGCTCAGATCAGTTTAGATTTGTTGCTGATGAGGCGACCTCCTGTTGAAGGTCAGTGCTGATCTGAGAGCAGCCGGCAGACGTCCGGATCACTTATGCCCCTTTCACACCAACGCGGTTCAAGGGCCGGTTCGGATCTAGAGCCTGATAAGCACCGGTTTTTCCTGTTCACACCGCAGCGGAGCCGGCTCTAAACTCCGAAACCCGGTTTGTTTCAAGCACCAAAAAGTGGTCGGTCTAGAAGCAAGAACCGCATACGTCACGCTTACGTCGGAGGGGGGCGAGATTAACCTGAGCTAACAGTTAAAGGTGAGTACGGCAAATAAAAGTTGTAACAAGCTGTAGCGCTGAGCAAAGTGACTAGAACGCAACCACACACTTTATAAAGTCAGGCAACACTAACCAGGCTTCGTGTGGTTCTGTTTATTTGTGCCTTACTTTGACAATCCGTTCGCTGTTATTGATCATTGTGGAGCAGGCAGACGTTTTGTTTTGTATTATAGCAGCTATGGGATGGAATCAATACATGGGCTGCACAGGTTGTCATGTCCGACTATCACAAGTAGAATCATAATGAAAAATGCGCCGGTAAAATGTGCCTGTAGAAAACGGCTTATGCCACAATAGGATAGCAGCAAGCAGTCAAGATAGTCAGTTTAGCTTCGGTTGCTATGCTAACATCACCCATTTTATACCAGAGAAACTTCCATAACAGCGTTGTGATGCCAAACAGTGGGCAGCGCTGCAGCGGTCGGTAAATGCCGCTGAGACACATCAATAATCAATGAACCGGCACTCTGGAGAAAAGTATAAGGTTGGAAAAGTAGTTATTTCATTGAATCTGGCTTCGTATGATTAAAAGCAACACGATCATCGACCCAACGCCGTTGGGGAGAAAATCAGCGACGTTAACGGTGACGTCGTGACGCAGCGGCGGCGGCACCAGTCGGGCTCTGGGCGGTGTGAACAAAACGGGGGCTGAAAAGAAAAAACAGTTCCGAACCAGAAGAGCGCAAGAAGAGCTAGAACGGGACCCGCGTTGGTGTGAAAGGGGCAACAGACACGCCGTTAGATCTCTGAGCTCCTGAAGAAACGTGCAGCTGTGATGAGATCATATTTATGATATCCTCTGCTTTCATATCTAACACCTCTATGGGTTCATTTAAAGTCTGTGAACATCTCCACCTTCCAAAGAAAAGGCTGGAAAACAGCAACTTTAGTCCGTTCAAGATATCCTGAGAAACACAACTAGACATGGGGCGATATTTTTAGGGTGTCCGCTGAAAAGTAAACCGGTTCAATTCCCGATTCCCTTGAAAATTTCAGGCAATGTCATCCTCTTCCCATTTCAACACTGTATCCCCAATAAAGGCACATTATTAATATTTTTGGACGCCCTCGGCTCGAGTTCAGGGCGTCAAATGACGGCAAGACGCCCCCCTGGCGGAAACGCTGCTTCAGCCCCAAATGATCTTTAAAAAAATATCTAGAAAAGAATCTAGAAAAGAAGCAAGAGATAAGAAATGAAATAGAGAAATGTGCACACTATTTAACATGCATCACGTGATATATACAGGGATGCATTAGTATTATACATTAAAATGGTTAGCTTTGTGTGTTTATATTATAGCAAGAATGTAAAATAACTTTTTCCAATATTCAAACGTCGTAATCTTTCACACTTGACTCTGCTTTTATTCGCACGCATCAGACTGGAGTAGATACAAATTCCCAAAAATGCACTCTTTTACAAAGACAGTTATCCAGAATTGGAGACGTTTTTTCTGATGATCACATTGACAGGGTTCTTCACTACCAAGAGGAAACATCAAATCAAATCAAACTTTATTTGTATAGCCCGATATCACAAAACACGTTTGTCTCAGTGGGCTTTGAAGAATAAAAACAACATTAAACATGAACTAAAGGTCTCATGAATGTCTTTTAGCTTTGTATTAAAGGTCCCCTATTATACTGTTTCTCATCAATATATCACAGGTCTCAGATATATACAGAGCCTGTCTCTGATTGGCTGAAACACCAAACAGATCATTGCAGCATCCCATAATCCCCTCTGTTTCAGCCCTGTTTCCAAAGTGCTGATTCTCTGTCTGTTACTTTAGATGAAAATAAGGAGCCCCTCCCCACGCCCCTCTGAGAGAGATTTGGTTACAAAGAACTCAATGGTGCTCTAGGAGGAGATTCAGGTGATAAGGTGGGGGGGGGGTTACCTTGGTTGCTGATTGGCTAATGGTTACACAAGACAAAACATCGTTATGACATCATAAAGTGGCCAAAATCTGATCAGCTCATTTTCAGACAGGTTTTTATAGAAATGGATCAGGAGAAAAAGAGAGAGAATCTTTGTTCCTGAAACTTTCAGAGTCTCTTTACACAGAGGGGACACATGTTGATGTAGAAGAGACATGAAGAAGAGGGGACACATGTTGATGTAGAAGAGACATGAAGAAGAGGGGACACATGTTGATGTAGAAGAGACATGAAGAAGAGGGGACACATGTTGATGTAGAAGAGACATGAAGAAGAGGGGACACATGTTGATGTAGAAGAGACATGGAGAAGAGGGGACACATGTTGATGTAGAAGAGACATGAAGAAGAGGGGACACATGTTGATGTAGAAGAGACATGAAGAAGAGGGGACACATGTTGATGTAGAAGAGACATGAAGAAGAGGGGACACATGTTGATGTAGAAGAGACATGAAGAAGAGGGGACACATGTTGATGTAGAAGAGACATGAGAAGAGGGGACACATGTTGATGTAGAAGAGACATGGAAGAGGGGACACATGTTGATGTAGAAGAGACATGAAGAAGAGGGGACACATGTTGATGTAGAAGAGACATGAAGAAGAGGGGACACATGTTGATGTAGAAGAGACATGAAGAAGAGGGGACACATGTTGATGTAGAAGAGACATGAAGAAGAGGGGACACATGTTGATGTAGAAGAGACATGAAGAAGAGGGGACACATGTTGATGTAGAAGAGACATGAAGAAGAGGGGACACATGTTGATGTAGAAGAGACATGGAGAAGAGGGGACACATGTTGATGTAGAAAGACATGAAGAAGAGGGGACACATGTTGATGTAGAAGAGACATGAAGAAGAGGGGACACATGTTGATGTAGAAGAGACATGAAGAAGAGGGGACACATGTTGATGTAGAAGAGACATGAGAAGAGGGGACACATGTTGATGTAGAAGAGACATGAGAAGAGGGGACACATGTTGATGTAGAAGAGACATGAAGAGAGGGGACACATGTTGATGTAGAAGAGACATGAAGAAGAGGGGACACATGTTGATGTAGAAGACATGAGAAGAGGGGACACATGTTGATGTAGAAGAGACATGAAGAAGAGGGGACACATGTTGATGTAGAAGAGACATGAAGAAGAGGGGACACATGTTGATGTAGAAGAGACATGAAGAAGAGGGGACACATGTTGATGGAGAAGAGGGGACACATGTTGATGTAGAAGAGACATGAAGAAGAGGGGACACATGTTGATGTAGAAGAGACATGAGAAGAGGGGACACATGTTGATGTAGAAGAGACATGAAGAAGAGGGGACACATGTTGATGTAGAAGAGACATGAGGAAGAGGGGACACATGTTGATGGAGAAGAGACATGAAGAAGAGGGGACACATGTTGATGTAGAAGAGAGATGAAGAAGAGGGGACACATGTTGATGTAGAAGAGACATGAAGAAGAGGGGACACATGTTGATGTAGAAGAGACATGAAGAAGAGGGGACACATGTTGATGTAGAAGAGACATGAAGAAGAAAACATCCTCTTTCTCGTGTGTTCTGCAGACGACGGGAGTGGATCTGATGATGAAGTGCGTCCAGATCCCAGAGACCAGCGACAGCGTGGTGAGTCTCCTCTTCATCTTCATCCTCCTCTTCCTCTTCCTCATCTTCCTCCTCCTCCTCCTCTTCCTTATCTTCATCCTCCTCTTCCTCCTCCTCTTCCTCCCTCCTCCTCCTCCTCCTCCTCCTCCTCCTCCTCCTCCTCCTCTCCTCCTCCTCCTCCTCCTCCTCATCTTCCTCCTCTTCCTCCTCTTCCTCATCCTCTTCTTCCTCATCTTCCTCCTCCTCCTCTTCATTCATATTTCAATGTAAATACTTATTTATTTTATTTTTTATTTTACTTTATTTTGTATTATT
Source organism: Dissostichus eleginoides (assembly GCA_031216635.1). NCBI lineage: Eukaryota > Metazoa > Chordata > Actinopteri > Perciformes > Nototheniidae > Dissostichus > Dissostichus eleginoides. Next base: position 37,705,774 of record CM062266.1, on the reverse strand, counting down.
TATTTTTTATGTTATTATAGTTTTCCTAAAATAGTTCTATCAGCGTTTTTTTTTTTTTACTTTTATGTTTGCACCGCGACACCAAGTCTAATTCCTCGTACCTGGTGATAAATGTGGTTCTGATTCTCCTCCTCTTATAGCAGTCAGTAAATCACAGGAGGTGGGCGGTGAGAAAGGAACTCCATCACAGCTACTGTTAGTTTCTCCTCTGCATTCAGTGAGCAACAGGGAAGAACAGTGATACCCTCGCCACAGAGAACAGGGACATTTAAAAGCTTGTGATTTGACTAAAGCTTCATGTTTCACTCCTCCTCCTCTCCTCCCCTCCAGGAGCTCTACATCGTGGACTCGGCAGGGAAGCAGACGTTAGTGGAAGCCTGCGAGAAAATGGTGAGACAATTACGTTTATTTAGAGTTTTCACATTTGCATGAAACTGGTAGAATTCACCGTCCAGAGCTCCTCAAATAAAGTTGTATTTATTTTAAATGTATAAACGCAGGGGGCTGCTGGAGTTTAATCAGAGGTGGAAGAAGTACGGAGATGTTAGACGTAAGATAAAGTTGTAATAAAAAGTTCTGCATTCACTTTTTTACTTAAGGAGAAAGTACAACAAGTATTGGCATCAAATTATACTTGATCTAGAAGTCGAAGGACATTTTTCTGATAATTGTTGTATTATATTACTGGATTATAATAAGTGATGCATGTGAATCATTTACATTATTAAGCTGTTCAAGGTAAAGCTGTTTTATCAGGTGTCTTTATCCATAATATTACATCATACAGTTGATTTCTATTTTATTTAAACCAAGTAATTAGTAACTGATATAACTAATGTAGCTTACAAATGAAGTAGAAACTAATGTTGTCAAATACATGTGGCGGAGTATAAAAAAATACAATATTTGCCTCCAAAATATAGTGGAGTAAAAGAATAAAATATCTTTAAATGGAAATACTTAAAGAAAGTACAAGTACCTTAAGTGCTTAAGTTGACGTGCTTTCAAACACTGGCAGTATGGGCAAATAAAACATTTTAAAATATAAAAAAATAGAATAAAGATCCCTTTGATTTGGTCACTAAGCGGTGGAAAAGTGTCGTAAACCAGCAGGTGGTCGACGGTTACAAAAAGGAGTCAGATTGTGAAGAAGTGAGAAAATGACATGTGATGTAATGTAATGATATTTAACGGACAATAAAACAAAACATTTACAAATACATTTAAGAACAACTAAATAAGGTGACATGAAAAGGGGCATTAAACATGCATTCTCTCTAATGTCCAGCAGGGGGCGACTCCACTGTTTGATTGTATAGAAGCCTACGAGAAAATGTGCCTACTTCTAACTTAATTAATTCTATTAAACCTTTTCCTAATGATTTTATGCTCCCAATTTCTACCTCAGCATTTTGTTAACGTACCGTATTGACCCGAATATAAGACGTCCCCTCTTTTACAAGACTCGTTTTTGGAAAAATACCTTTTCTCTGACTGTTAACATTTTTAAGGCGGTTTTTTTGGGCTCGCCATCTTCTAACGTTACACTCAGTAACTACATCTTCTAACGTCACTCTCAGTAACTCCATCTTCTCACGTTACTCTCAGTAACTCCATCTTCTAACGTCACACTCAGTAACTCCATCTTCTAACGTCACTCTCAGTAACTCCATCTTCTAACGTTACTCTCAGTAACTCCATCTTCTAACGTTACACTCAGTAACACCATCTTCTAACGTCACACTCAGTAACACCATCTTCTAACGTCACACTCAGTAACTCCATCTTCTCACGTCACTCTCAGTAACTCCATCTTCTCACGTCACTCTCAGTAACTCCATCTTCTCACGTTACTCTCAGTAACTCCATCTTCTCACGTCACACTCAGTAACTCCATCTTCTCATGTTACACTCAGTAACACCATCTTCTAACGTCACACTCAGTAACTCCATCTTCTCACGTTACACTCAGTAACTCCATCTTCTCACGTCACACTCAGTAACTCCATCTTCTCACGTTACACTCAGTAACTCCATCTTCTCACGTCACACTCAGTAACTCCATCTTCTCATGTTACACTCAGTAACTCCATCTTCTCACGTCACACTCAGTAACTCCATCTTCTCATGTTACACTCAGTAACACCATCTTCTAACATCACACTCAGTAACTCCATCTTCTCACGTTACACTCAGTAACTCCATCTTCTCACGTCACACTCAGTAACTCCATCTTCTCACGTTACACTCAGTAACTCCATCTTCTCACGTTACACTCAGTAACTCCATCTTCTCACGTCACACTCAGTAACTCCATCTTCTCACGTTACACTCAGTAACTCCATCTTCTAACGTCACACTCAGTAACTCCATCTTCTCACGTTACACTCAGTAACACCATCGTCTAACGTTACACTCAGGGCCGCCTTAACCTGCCACCAGGCCCTGGGGCTGATGGTTTTTTAGGCCCCCTATTTAAACAACAAATCAAAGTCATTTATAGCCTCGGCAGGCTCTGTGATCGCACACACACACACACACACACACACACACACACACACACACACACACACAAACACACCACTAATTCAGCACCATGAACAACAACATATGGCCTCAATGCCAGGTATCAGTAGATGAGAATGATCATTATCTCCGGTGGATTAACACAAACCTAGTTATGTAAATCGATGCACAACACATTTAAACCTGCACACTGGGAATCAATGAATAGTGCAGCATTGCCTTACCTCTTTAGAAGTGCTTCCGTCTGGTTTTCTTTGAAGAAAAAGCCTTTATGATGTTCTTAAAATCCATCTCACAAAGAATGTCATGCTCAATTGAAATCAGTGTGAGGTTACTGACTCGTTCTTGCTGCATGCTTGAGCGCAGTCTGTTTTTCACCAAGGCCAGTTTTGAGAATGAACGCTCTCCGCTCGCGTTGGTCACTGGCAAAGTTAGGAAGAGCCGTAGAGCTATGTCTGTGTTGGGAAACACTGTATGGAGTTTTCTCCTTCTTAACATTTTCTGTAACTCCACTGCAGACGTGCCGTCAACTTCTCATTTTGTACCAACTCCCTGAAGTGTACAGCTTCCTCCACAAATTCCTCTTCCAAGTCACTGGAGTATTTTTGTTGCAGGCTCCGCGCTGCTGAGCGCAGGTCTTGGGGGGAAATCGAGTGAAATCTGTTAAAAAGCCGAAATTTTCACACACGTCATTATAGGACTGGTATCTTCTCCTCATCCTGGCCTACAGGTTTAAAATAACCTGTAAGCTTCGGCATTTTTTTTAATAGCTGCTTGTCTCGAAACTCCTTTGCCCTCAACAATTTCCTTTTCCGAGCGCCACTCTCAAACTTTTTCTTCTCCGACATTTTGGATTACTGGTCTGGGGGAAGCTCGCGAGTGTGTGTGTGTGTATATGTGTGTGTTAGTGTATGTTTGCGTTTGTGTGTATTGTTTGTTTCCCGGGGAAAACACTCACGAGAAACACCGGCTGTTGTTATGCCTGCTGTGACGTCAAGTTACTCCGTTCTCCGCTTGTAATTATGCCGTCACAAGCTTCAGAGTTGTATTTATCTGAATTTGGTGAAACAAGTTTAATATTCTGAAAGCCAAGACTTTGTTTAATTGAAATCAGATGAAAACAAACTGTAACGGACCCTGCCGTGATATCTATGATTACTATACGCCTTACATTCAGAATTTCAGCGGAGGGAGGGGGAGCTGTGCTGTGGAAGAGCAGATTGCGAGTGAGAGCTGTCATCTTCCCTTTACAAGCTTCAAACATGTATTTATCGTGTGATTTTGGAAATAAAAGTTTCATATTCTGAAAGCCAAGACTTTGTTTATTTAAAATAAAACACACAAAAAAAAAATTGAAAAGAAAAATATAAAAAAAAATTTAAATTTTTTTTATTGGCTCATGATAGGCCCCCGATCTCCATAGGCCCCTGGGCTTCAGCCCAGGTCAGCCCGTGCATTAAGGCGGCCTTGGTTACACTCAGTAACACCATCTTCTAACGTTACACTCAGTAACTCCATCTTCTAACGTCACACTCAGTAACTCCATCTTCTAACGTCACACTCAGTAACTCCATCTTCTAATGTTACTTCTAAGTAACTCCATCTTCTAACGTTACACTCAGTAACTCCATCTTCTAACGTTACTCTCAGTAACTCCATCTTCTAACGTTACACTCAGTAACTCCATCTTCTAACGTCACACTCAGTAACTCCATCTTCTAACGTTACTCTCAGTAACTCCATCTTCTAATGTCACTCTCAGTAACTCCATCTTCTAATGTCACTCTCAGTAACTCCATCTTCTAACGTTACTCTCAGTAACACCATCTTCTAACGTCACACTCAGTAACTCCATCTTCTAACGTTACTCTCAGTAACACCATCTTCTAACGTCACATCAGTAACTCCATCTTCTAATGTCACACTCAGTAACTCCATCTTCTAACGTTACTCTCAGTAACTCCATCTTCTAATGTCACACTCAGTAACACCATCTTCTAACGTTACACTCAGTAACTCCATCTTCTAACGTTACTCTCAGTAACTCCATCTTCTAACGTTACACTCAGTAACTCCATCTTCTAACGTCACACTCAGTAACTCCATCTTCTAACGTTACTCTCAGTAACTCCATCTTCTAATGTCACTCTCAGTAACTCCATCTTCTAATGTCACTCTCAGTAACTCCATCTTCTAACGTTACTCTCAGTAACACCATCTTCTAACGTCACACTCAGTAACTCCATCTTCTAACGTTACTCTCAGTAACACCATCTTCTAACGTCACACTCAGTAACTCCATCTTCTAATGTCACACTCAGTAACTCCATCTTCTAACGTTACTCTCAGTAACTCCATCTTCTAATGTCACACTCAGTAACACCATCTTCTAACGTCACACTCAGTAACTCCATCTTCTAACGTCACACTCAGTAACTCCATCTTCTAACGTCACACTCAGTAACTCCATCTTCTAACGTCACACTCAGTAACTCCATCTTCTAACGTCACACTCAGTAACTCCATCTTCTAACGTTACTCTCAGTAACACCATCTTCTAACGTTACTCTCAGTAACTCCATCTTCTAACGTTACTCTCAGTAACACCATCTCTAACGTTACCACTCAGTACACCATCTTTTCTAACGTTACTCTCAGTAACTCCATCTTCTAACGTCACACCAGTAACTCCATCTTCTAACGTCACACTCAGTAACTCCATCTTCTAACGTTACTCTCAGTAACTCCATCTTCTAACGTCACACTCAGTAACTCCATCTTCTAACGTTACTCTCAGTAACTCCATCTTCTAACGTCACACTCAGTAACTCCATCTTCTAACGTTACTCTCAGTAACTCCATCTTCTAACGTCACACTCAGTAACTCCATCTTCTAACGTCACACTCAGTAACTCCATCTTCTAACGTCACACTCAGTAACTCCATCTTCTAACGTTACTCTCAGTAACTCCATCTTCTAACGTCACACTCAGTAACTCCATCTTCTAACGTTACACTCAGTAACTCCATCTTCTAACGTTACACTCAGTAACTCCATCTTCTAACGTCAACCTCAGTAACTCCATCTTCTAACGTCACACTCAGTAACACCATCGACAGTTGTTTGATGACTTCGTTGATCACCATTATCTTAAAATTGGCCTTGTGACTTTGCCTCTCTTGTTTATTAACTCGCCTACTTTTGATCCACTTTGTTGGAGTTGTCTCTCCATCTCTCTCTCCTGTTGCTGTTACCGTACTTTAAGACGGTGACTTTCTCGCTTGGGAAACACCCGTTTGGGGCGATGTTTTGTTGTGACTGTATAATTACATCGAAAAGTCTCTTTTTCAGATTTCTTATATATGTCTTATATTCTGGTCAATATGGTACTTTGTTACATTCCAACACTGAGTAATTGTGCCACACAAGTATGAAGAATTAATCTGATGTGTTATTCTTCTTCTCTTCTCCTCAGTGGGGGGAGGTGTCGTTGTTGTGTCTGGTTTTCGACCTCTCCAGTGAGCAGTCGTTTGCAAACTGCAGCCACTGGATGGAGAGAGTCAGAACTCACTGCAGAGGACGACACCTTCCAGGTAACAAGCCTTAGAGTTTAAAACAATTGAGAATAAACTTACAGACTGTCAAAAATGGTTAAATTGACAGTTCTGTGGACATTTCCATTGTGAAACTGCGCCGTTAGATGTTGATATTAAGGGAAAAAGTAAGGTAGAAAGCAATATCACCATTAATTATAAACCTAAGATCCCTAAAATGAGCTTATTAACAAATAGTAAAGTAAAGGATAGGAGGAAATGACTAACATCTGCTCTCTGATATCAAACCGGTGGCAATAAGTCAGATTGTATAGAAGTCTATGAGAAAATTACCCTACTTCTCATTTTATTTATTATCTCAGTAAACATTTTCCTGATGAGTTAATGGTCTCAATCTCTAGGTTCAAGTCTTCTACAACACTGCATGATGTTAAACTATGTTTCTTGTGTGTCTGTGTGTGTGTGTGTGTGTGTGTGTGTGTGTGTGTGTCTCAGGTGTCTTAGTGGGCAACAAAACCGATCTGTCCACTAGAAGAGAGGTCCAGGCGTCCGTGGCCCAGGAATGGGCCGAAAGCCAGGGGTTGGAGTACCACGAGACATCGGCTGTAAGTGTTTTTCACTCTGGATATTTATATATTTTGAGCTTAAGTAGAAAAAAAAAAAAATGTTAATAATTGAGTTTTTGGGAGAAGGGGTGGGATTACATAAGTGTAAACTTCTTCCCACCTCTTTTCGGATGTGTAATTAGGTAGATCATTTGTTTATATATCATTTGTAAGTCAATCATATTTTTGTTTATCAATTTGATATTGTATTATTGTTTTACACGTTCGAAGTAAATAGTAACAAATATAATGCAGGATATTATTCTGCAAGAAATTGATTATTAATCAATTTCTTGCACAATAATATCCTGCATTATATTTGTTACTATTTTTTTTAACTTTTTAATGCTATTTGATTTATATTTCAGAAATAGGACTGTTTATGTATAGTGTCTTGCCTTGCTTTCTATCTATCTATCTATCTATCTCTCTATCTCTCTCTCTCTCTATCTATCTATCTATCTATCTCTCTATCTCTCTCTCTCTCTATCTATCTATCTATCTATCTATCTATCTATCTATCTATCTCTATCTATCTATCTATCTATCTATCTCTATCTCTCTATCTATCTATCTATCTATCTATCTCTCTCTCTCTCTCTATCTCTCTCTCTCTATCTATCTATCTATCTATCTATCTATCTATCTCTCTCTCTCTCTCTCTCTCTCTCTCTCTCTCTCTCTCTCTATCCATCCATCCATCCATCCATCCATCCATCCATCCATCCATCCATCCATCCATCCATCCATCCATCCATCCATCCATCCATCCATCCATCCATCCATCCATCCATCCATCTATCTATCTATCTATATATCTAAATACCTGTGTGTTTCCTGCAGAAGGAGAAGGAGAACTGTGACGCTCCGATCCTCGCTTTAGCGACAGCTTTCCACTCTCTGTACCAGGAACACAGAGAGACCATCCAGAACCTGAGTCCAGGATAGACACACACCACCACACACACACACACACACACACACACACACACACACACACACACACACACACACACACACACACAGAAACCCCGAGTACTTTCGTGCTGATAACTGGCAGAGAGAGACTTGTTCAGAATAATGTCCATGAATAAAGTTGTTTTTTAATATAATCAGTTGTGTTGAGTCTTATCTGCTCGTTTCCTCTTTATATACAGAAAGTTGGGTTTAATTGAGTAAGTGTTTTTACCAAATCCAAATAATACCTATCTGATATCTGGTGGAACAAATGGCAGCGCTCAACATTATAAATGGCCCGCTGGCCCGGAAGCACTATTTAGACACCCCGGGCCAGCATAACGTACTTTCCACTTGCCCGCTCGGGCCACTAAAAATAATGCTTTAAAATAAAAGATGGTCCCGTGGTATTGGTTTTTTGACAAGCAATTGTGTTAAATTGTTTCGTTTATTACAACATAGCGTTTCGTGAGGCGGTTGTCGTTGTTGGGTGAAAAGCAAACAGCTGTTTGCTGCGGATCGCAGCGCGAGCAGGCTCCTGTGAGCGGGAGCGCGCTCGTTCACTGCAGACTTTCTCGCCACCTAACCATTCGCCAAAATGTTTCTAATACCAGCGGTAACCGGCCAAGCGCCGGGCAAAAAACAATCTTCAAATAAAAGAAAGTCACCGGAGGAGTTAAAGGAGAGTGACAGGGAGTATGAGAAGAAGAGGGAGAGAAAGTTTCAGCCACACTGGCTTGATCGATGGAGTTGGCTTCTATAGAGTGGTGCAGTGACGCGTCCTAAAACCCTTTTATAATTTTATTATAAAAGTAGGGTAGACGTGGAGATTATCCGGCTGAACAAAACGTGCATTTATCAAACAGCCTCGTTTTCCACAGACCTTATTTCCAGCTGTTTTCCAAAATCCTATGGAGAAATCCCATTGCTTTTTTGTCGAGGGAACCAGCAGCTTACTTCCTGGTTTTAGGACGCTTCACTGCACCTCTCAATATGATGCCAATATAAACACGGTCTTTTGTCGGCTCTGTACATCAATGCCGACCTATGCTGACAAGTAAGTGAAGAGTAGAACATATAAAAGGTATTCGCTATAGGGAAATGTCCCAGCAGTTTAGGATAATGAAGGTTCTAATCTAATCTATTACATAGCCATTACATTTCTAACTCCTGATAATGACAGGAAGGCAGAAAGTGTATTATGCAAATAATAATACTCATAATAATAGCAGACATTTTTTAACAATGACCACAATATAATTATTTTAATAAACCAAATATGAACAATTGAGGAAAATGAGGAAGAACTGATGATTCAAATGTTGTAGTACAAGTAGTAATGTGGTTTGTGCATAAATTACTATTGCAACAAATGTGTTCATTTTCTTCATTACTAGTCGATTTTTTGGGACGAATGCTCTCGGGCCAGTGGTTACAATGGTGGGGCCAGTGATAATAAAATTCCACCGGCCCGGAGGGCCAGTGACATTTTACCCTTAATGTCTACGCCTGAATGGTCAAACTCATCCTTCCTTTATTGCCTCTCACCCTTTCATTTGTTATGTTGAAAATGAAACAGAGGTACAATCCCAAGTTGTCTTCTACAGACTGTCTCTTAAAAGAAATATAAAAGGCCAGTGAAAGCTGAGACTCCATCATTCCTTAAAGACGTGTCTACAATCGATGACCACATGAAGGAGATACAGAGGGTTGGCACCAAGTCCTTCCTGGAGTTCAATGACCGCATGAAGGCGATACGCAGGGTTGGCAGCATGTCCTTTACCCCCGCCCCTCAACGACGCCCACCACAATCACCGAAGCAGAGACGCGCACCATCTCCCCTGTCTTCATCAACATGCCTACGTCAACCACCTCCCCCCCCTTCAAGAAAGCATCTGCGGTCTCTGAAGCCTGATAAGAATGTGTGTGTACAAAACGCAGCAAACTCTAACTGATATGTGCTGGGTCAAGGCTCAAGGGCGTATGGCACTCTCAACTCTTTCCAGGACAAGCCGGGGCCCTGCCTGCCAGTAGCTTTGCCGATATCTGTGTTGATAGCTAATAGATTAACCTGTTAAATCCCATCCCTGTTTTTCAGGTTTCAGGCTCGAAAATGACATTTCCAGAACAAATGACCATATCTTGCCTTCTAAAAGGGGAACATTAATAATCTTTTTTCTCAAAGAAAATATGACGTCCTTTTTGTATTTATTAACACTTTAATGCAGTGTTTTTGGTACTTGAGTTGGTCTTGATCACAAGAGCACTTTTTGAAGGTCTGGTCTCAGAATCAACCTCATTTTGATGAGTTTCTGTCTCTGAAAAAGAGGTAAAAAATAAAGGAAGATTCCCGGACATAAAAGTAAACTCTGCTTTACATTTCTCATATAACATTCATACACAAACATATACTGTAAGTATATATGGCAAGCAACCAGGTGAATGAAGACATTTGAGTTTTTCTGGGATTGTGGATATGACAGATCATTTTGAGGAGTGTCTGTTTTTTATGTTATATATTTTTCATATCTGTGTCATGCAGTGTGGGTCTCACTTCTGTAGTCAGGGCACAGACTGTAGACGGCTCTTTGGTCTTGACTTGGTCTCGGTTTAGGGGGTTTGGACAACAACAGCACTGCTAAAGTGTTTCTCTTATAGTGTCCGTAGAAAACGTTGTTATGGTAATGAATGCCTTTTGTTCATGTAACCAAGCAAAAACAAACACAAACTATTATAAATTGAGTCAACACACTTATTTATTAATATGTAATGTTGAAACGTAATGTAGTGGGTGTTTTACAGTGGGCTTCACTGAGGAAAGAGTAAAATCCACTGAAAATTATGCGATTATACGAATCATCATAAACGCTGACGTTGGCGGGCAGAAGGATGTAGACAACGTCTCCCTTCTCCAGCTGAAGAACCACTGCGTTAGACGTAGTGATATAGCCAGTGCCATCATTGTACCCATGAATCTTAATCTTTCTCTTGTAGTTGTGAAAGAGTTCAACACCGGTGTAAGCTGAATGGGTCTCCCAAATGTTGAATCTGAAGTAGTAGACTCCTCTGACGGGGGCTGTGAAGATACCTGCATCAGAGGAGAAGATCAGTGACGGGAGATTGTTTCTGGTGCTTCAGCAGGACTTAAAGGGGACCTATCATGCAAAATGCACTTTTTGATGTCTTTTATACATAAATACATGTCCCTGGTGTGTCTGGGAACTCACCTTGTGATAAACCTGAGAGAGAAAAAGAGTTTGAGCTCCATACTGTTTCAGAAATAATCCTTGATGTGGTTTGGAACATGATATGGCGTTTAATCAATGCAGCATTTGGCTGAATCTGCGGTACAATTCTGATCAGGCATTAGCTCCGCCTCCTCTTTTTATTTTTTTCAAGCTAAGGTCCCCGAACCTGCAGTTCTCTAACAGCTGGAACAGAGGGATATGAGGTATTTCTAAAATGCATGATCTGTATCATGATTTGAGCAAAACACATCAAAGACATGTTTTTAATATTTTTTTATGTATCTGAGACCCATAACACATGGCTAAAAATAGCATGATAGGAGACCTTTAAGGAGGGGTTTTTAAATAAGGAATATGTAGGAGCTCCTGACTTGGTTTAATTTTCTACCATGATCAACTGTAGGAAAACTAAGAGATGTTTTAATGGTTTCATTGAGAAAGCTTAATATGTGTGTCTGTGTGTGTTGTGTGTGTGTGTGTGTGTGTGTGTGTGTGTGTGTGTGTGTTCAGTACCTGTCGTCGGGCTGTAGGCCTGGCCGATATTGGTGAAGACTTTAATGTACTTCAGTGTGGTATCAGTGGTGAAGGGTCCGACTGCTCCTGAATCAGTGAGACCGGCTGAGAACGCCACCTGAGGACGGTCTGTGAGAAAGAGGAGGATGCACACAGAGAGATGAGAAGTCACTAACAAACTGTCAATTAAAACAAAGAGAGTCTATCTCTTGGATGCTGATAGCCGGCAGAGATTGATATTTAATATTCTCCTCAGTATACCAGTTCCTTTCATTAGACAACATTTTGACTCTTCATAATAGTTTCTGTTTCTTACCTGCGTTCTGTCTCTGGAGCTCCTGCACCTCCTTTTCACTGGAGCTCATCCTGGCCTCAAAAACTGAACAAGTTTAACATTGTTTTAGTCAGATAAAGTTAAAGTCTCTTATTTTAAATGTAACTATTGCAGATCTTTTGTTAAAAGATTGTTCTACGATACTATAATATTCACTTTTCAAATTCACTGGAATATTTTGTTGCCTTTAAAACGGCAAACAAATCCAACGTGTTTTTAGAAAAATACAATTATATTTGTCATTCGTCCTATTCTTGTTTGGTTCCTTTGTACTCCTACCTCTGCTCTTATTCTCACTTGCTGTGACTCGAGCCAGAAGATCTGCAATTAAGAGAAAGAGCAGATTATCTCTTCATTATGTCAAACTCATTAGTTTCTATCATTATAGGCAATATTTACCTTTTATATTTCTATATCTTACCTGCATTCACTCTCTTTACCTCCTCCACCTCATTTTCCCTGGAGCTCATTCTTGCCTCTAAAGCTGAACACATGTAAAAAATGTTAAGTAAAATAAAATAATGGTTTCAGTTTCTTTCAATTTAACAAATCTGATTTTTACGAAAAAGCAGGTTAATGGCTAATAAACAACAACATTTATATCTCATCAGTATTTTAAATGTGTTTCTCTTATCTCCCGTGTAAGTTAAACATTACTTTTCTCACATAAGAAAGGTCATTTCTTATTTTTGATGATGTTTCTGTTTCTTACCTGCGTTCTCTCTCTTCAGCTCCTCCCCCTCCTTCTCACTGGAGCTCATCCTGTTCTCTAAAACTGAACACATTTAAAAATGGTTATTAGTATTATTGTAGAGGTCACTTTGGAGCTCTATCACAAACATTATTGTACATCAACATATAAGTAAGCACATGTAAATATTTACCGTCATTCTTGCTCTCGCTGGCTGTCAGTCTGACCTGTGTGGCTTTGTTAAAAACAACAAATGAGTCCTTAAAGTGAAGAGTGTCAGTGATGGTGATTGCATGTATCAGTGCAGCGTGACGTGGCTCTCAGTGTGTGTTACACAGGTGTGTCACCTGTGTTGTCTTGCTCCAGCCTCTGGATTATGATCCTGTGTTCGATGGCAATGTCTCTGAGCTCCTTCAGCTCAGCCAAGATGTCAGTTCTCATCTGGGTCTGACTGCTGCTCTGATCGTGGGCTCCTTGGATATCAAACTCCCCCTCTTTCTTCCCTGTCCCCCTTCCATCCTCACCCTGAGCCCCCGTCCAGAGCAGACAGAGCAGCAACGCCAGAAAAACTGCAGCTCTCCTCATTCTGAAATATCGCTGTTCAGACAGAGAAGTGAGACACGTCTCGCTCTGTCCCCATCCTTATATCCACGTTAAACAGGTCACTGGCAAGGCCGTGAGAATCCAGCAGATGTCTTTTATAACACATGTAAAAATAATCCAAACGTCCTTGGACATCTTACTGATAGTAAAGGGCAAACAACAACTTGAATTCTGTTCTTTTAAAAAGAAGTGCATTATTCCTGATTTGTCTATATCTCTCTTTTATTTGTGATTAGACCTTGTTTTCCTTGACTTGTATTAAACTAAGCTACCCAAAATGATCAGATATTTAAAGGAAACATCTATATGTTTAACAGGTGTACATGGTGCTCAAAGGGGAAGATGGTTTCTCACAGACAAGAGAACTACATGTCCCAGGATGCACTCTGTTCAGGAGGAACTCTCAAGACACCTTTATCATCAGGTGAAATCCAAAAACTCCACATAAAGTCAATACACAGATGCCTTTTACATCAATCTCACAACGTTATTGAGTAGCTTTGAATTGTTTTTGCTCATTTATAAAGGCGGTCCCCACAGTGCAGCCTGGGCCCTGTGTGGGGGGCGCACATCTGGCACGACAACTCTGAACCCTCCCCGAGCTGGAACATCAAACACCTGGACGTGTCCGAGGTAAAGAATGACTTTACAACACACGTCCTTTACCCCAGGGGTGTCCAAACCTTTTTCACCGAGGGCCACAGAAGAATATACGAAGGGCTGCGCCACTCGCTAGAGGAGAGGTATATCGCCTCATAGGTTCAGTTATAAGCTGGAAAAATCTATCAAATGTAGGTCAATTATTCTTGATACTAGAAAAATGCTCTCCAGAGGGTTATTTTGTTACAAAAAGTGTTGGCAGCTCATTCCTTAAAACAAAAATTCAGGGTTAGGGTTAGGGTTAGGGTTAGGGTCAGGGTCAGGGTCAGGGTTAGGGTTAGGGTTAGGGTTATAGTTGCTGATAATTAGTGGAAATATGAAGGATATGTTTCAAGGTTGTTATGTACATACAGGGATAGTGGTGGTCTAATGGATAGTGAGGTGGGCTGAAGATCGGAAAGTTGTGAGTTCAAATCCCGCCACTAGTGTGCCCTTGAGTAAGGCACTTAGTCCTTAGTTACTCCAGGGAGAATGTCCCTGTAAGTCGCTTTGGATAAAAGCGTCAGCTAAATGTAATGTAATGTAAATGTGTTATTGGGCTTTTTTCTTATCAACATAGATTTGTTAGAAAAACATTTCAACTTTAATTGACTGAATTTGTTTGAAAATTGGGCTTATTAACACATGAATACTGTGTAATATATTTGAACATTTATATTTAAGAAGTACAATAAAAGACAAGCAGAAGTTTAATTTGTTGGGCCGTAGTTTGGACACCGCTGCTTTACCCCCAGTTTCCTTCATTTCTGAAATACAAATTAGATTTTCTCGGTGAAGGTAGAATCCAAAAAACTGAGAAAATTCTCGACGTATTTCCTGTGGATGAATTACGGCGGTATGTCCAAACACTAAAACTATATAAACATCGGTTGACAAACTCTTGCACAATTTAATTTATCCTGTAACTACTTCACAAACACGTGCGATATCTCCTCACTATTTTAGACCGTTCTGCAGGAACAGTTCTGAAATGTTTGCAGGCGTGTTTGCTAAATATATACGAGCATACGACCGGATGAATGAGAGTTGGATTGTACTGCAAGTTTGTTGAGAGGTTTTTTTAAATCTTTCAAGACTTTTCACTTTTTGTTGGATTCTTCATTTTTCATGGATTCCCAGGCTCCACCAACAACGCAACATACATAGATATCAGGCATGAAACAATAACAATAAATAGACTAATGTGCAAATGATGCAGGAGTAGTTCACTAAATACAAGTAACATAGAATAAGATGAGCTAAATAGTCTAGTCGTCCTGTTGTTAACCCGGAAAGGTACCCTAAAGTTTTATGTTAGAAAAGTATTTGTATTGGACAGATTGCCTATTTATTTGAAAAATAATTGTCCACAGTGGAGGTAATCATTTCCATCTTGTGCTCTGTACTTCCAAAGGTGGCAACATACTCATGGTAGTCAAAATCAGCTCACAGAGAGTACACATATGGCCACTTTCCGGTTAAAACTGCCATCATTGATCCTGAAAATCCCCCCAAAACCACTCCAAATCGGCCACATAATTCTTTTACTTTTGTTTACATATGCTATAATGCCATTCATCTTAATGAACTCAACGTATGCTAATTGTGCAAAGTGCCCAACATATGCAAGTTAGCAAGCGGCAGTTTCTTTGTACTTGCGACCCCTATTATACATTACTATCATAACACTTTGGGGTACTCAACATTTCAGGGTTCACTAGAATGTAAAATGAAATGCTGTACAGTGAATTTAAATACTGCTTATTGTAATAATAGATAAACATGTGAGATGAACAGATGGTATGAAGTCGTGAAGGCACAGAGCTCAGGAGTTCATCAGTCTTATGGCCTTTGGGATAAAACTGTAACACAGGATCAATCATTGATATGCAAATGTCGTTCTCCGGGTAAGTGTTGGGGATTTGCGTGGACTTTCCCTTTCCTTCTGTTTCTTAATAACCCAGGTGAGCAGAGGGCAGCTGAAGGGACGCGCGTGGCTCTTTGTGGCTCAGTGCTGGTTGGCTGTGAACCAAAGTGACAGGCAGGTGGAGAGGATTCTGGGAAAATGCACTCGTGGTGGAATAGGCTTTTTAAGGTACAGAGTCCTCATACACATACACTCAGATACAAAAAACAAATATTAATATCTTCCCCCCTCGTAGATGCCGAGTCTCAAGCTATCAGACTATTTGGCCGATTACCACATCTGGATATCTTTGTACAGCTGCCCCTGCCCCAACGCGTTCACACACACTCAGAGACTGTGTGTGAGCCTGCTGCTTCTGCTGGGATATGCACGTGTCAGCACACTGATCATATCACAAATGGATGATCAGGTTGGTTAATAAAACCTATAGAGTTTAATATTTAGAGCCCCAAGAGTGTACAAAACATTTTAACGCTGATCCGTTGTTTGCAGTTGCCCTTCCAGTTTGGCTGTGTAGAAGCAACAGCTGTTTCTGTGCGGACAGGAGTTCTGAGTGTGTGTGTGTGTGTGTGTTGTGTGTGTGTGTGTGTGTGTGTGGTGTTGCCAGCAGCAGCAGTTATATCATTCCTGTTCAGACAGAAAGAGGTCGAGAGAGTTCAACACGCCAAGAGCAGAGCGACTGGAAAGGACTTCTTTCAAGGTCAGATTTGGTCAAGTGTAATTGACATTTCTGCATTAAAATGTCTTAAAAAGACTTCACATAGAGTATAATCTTCTCATTCTTTCTTCTTTTAATATATCCTACTTGCACACTTCATTTGAATTAATGATATCCTACTTTTACGTTTTGTTTAGTTGTAATTTGGCTTGTCTACATATTTTTATCTTTTACTGTTAAAATGTATATTTTTCTCTTTAGTTCTGTTTTATTTTCTATTTTGTGGAGATGTTTCTATTCTGTGTTTGTTTATTGTCTTCTTTTTATGTGAAATGCCTCGTTTTAACTTCTGTGAGGATAATATTTCCCAACGGTAGTAAAGTAAATCTTATCTCATCTTAACTTGTCTCCTCACCTCCTTTTCTCTTTCTCCTTATTTTATTGTTACTCATCTCCTCTCGGCAGTACATCGTCTCCTCTCGGCAGTACATCGTCTCCTCTCGGCAGTATATCGTCTCCTCTTGGCAGTACATCGTCTCCTCTCGGCAGTATATCGTCTCCTCTCGGCAGTATATCGTCTCCTCTCGGCAGTACATCGGAGCCCCATCTCTCCTGGAGCGTTCTGCAGCTGTGGGCGCAGGACACCTGGAGGAAGAAATACCAGGTGACCGTCGCTCTGTCCTCTCACTACATGTCTCATTTATCTGTTCTGTGAGTCCTCGCTCCTCCTCTCTGTGACCCTGAATGCAATCTCGCTTTGCCATCTTAAAGGATATCTCAATTTCTTGAATGCATATCAAGGAGAGAGGCTTGTCAGACGATATGAGCAAGAATGCACATATTACAAAATACAAACCATAAGATATACATTTCCTGTGCAAATTAAAATACTACATTAGCTCTTGATCTGTAAAAACCTACGTCTGCAAGTGAAAAAGCTAATTCTAAAGACAAAAATGTAATTCACAAAATACTTTACTGTCCTTTTTAAAGTAAAAACAAAGAGAGTATTGGATGGAATAAACTTTAACTCTGAGAATCCTTGAAGTAGGATTTTCCTAAGAATAAAACAATGTATAGACAAAAAGAATCCCTCTTAATATACAAACTATGAATTAAAAGGTCATACATGCGTTGTCCTGAACACTATTATGATCATCTGACAGATAAAAGAAATGGAGACTATCGGAGGAAAAATAAAAGCTCCTTATAACTTTATTCCCACAACATTGTGAACCGTGTCTGACTCTAATTCTTGTGTTTTCAGGGCCCAGATCTTCCATCAGTGTCCCCTACGATTCTGGTAAATAAAATCACGGATAAAGAACCTGAAATCACAACACTTTGCAGTTTGTTGCTCAGTAACGAGAGGGACAATGTCAATCAAACACCTCCCGGAAAAGAGTTTGGTACGAGGGATGGAGGGCAGGAACCGAAAAGTGTTGATGGGGGTTCATCGGACGTCCGTCTGAAGGGAGGAGGATTCAGATCTCACTGGGGTCTCTACCTGGCCTGGACTTTGTGTCTGCTGATGTCCCTCTGCTGCCTGGTGCTCTCTGCAGTGCAGGGGATGAGGTAACAGACATGTGGAGGATTGTAGCGATTTTAAAATGTTAGTGCTAACATATAAAGCATTAAATGGTTTGGGACCCCAATATATGTCCGACATGCTTCTCTGTTACGAGCTACCCAGTCTTACTCATTGTTCCCCGGCTCAGAACCAAACACGCCGAAGCTGCTTTTAGTTTTTATGCTCTCCCGTATGGAACAAACTTCCAGAAAACCTGAGGTCTTCACCAACGCTGAGTTACTTTAAGTCGCGGCTAAAAAACACTCCTTTTTTCAGCTGCTTACCCAGAAGTCTTTGAACTTGTTTTAGCACCTACTGTATTTACAATGTTGTTTTAAATCTATTCTGTATCTCTGTTATGCATGGTTTTAATGAACGTGTTATTCCGTTATGTTTATGTATTGTGTTTCTTTCTGTTGTCTTCTTATTAAGTGTTAATGATGATGTGAAGCACTTTGAATTGCCTCTGTGTCTGACAATGTGCTATATCAGAAACGTACCTTACCTTACCTTGTGAAGTGGTGTGGATAATCCCGACTGATTTCTTATCAATACTGACTTTTTAAAATGTCTCAGAGTCATAATGTTTATTTCTCACGTGTCAGGTTCAGCAGCAGCAAGGTTCTGCTGTGGATGCACTCGCTGCTCTGCTCCCTGGTGTTCTGCATCTTCATCATCCAGCCAGCCGTGGGAAATAAATAAAGCCTTTTCCAATGAAAACAAATAGAGAAAAGGACATGAGTATATTACATGTCTAGGGCTTTTATTTTTCTCGAGGTATCTGTACTTCTACTTGAGTAAAGGAAGTGTGTACTTTTGACATCTCTGTATATAATCACCTGACAAACTCCGTCCTCTTAAATTAAATCGCAAAATGTGATCTTTTATAGGTTATACGTTCACTTCTCATATCAACTGTCTTTGCACAATTGTTGAAGAATAAAAGAAACACATTTTTCCCAAAGTTCTATCCCTTTAAATCCTGATATACTGTACATATTTAATTGTATTACTTACTTTACATTTATATTTATTGTAAATAATTCCTATTATTTTTAAATTTTGCAATAATGTCCAAAATACATTTGAAATTCTTCTTTATTTTCCTCTTTTTTGTGTTTCAGCATCAACAATAAAAAGTAAATTCATTGTTTTTGTAAACTTGCTTGAAATAAACCTGATTTTGATTTTAAACATACAAATAAAGTACTACGTAATACATAAAACCTAATGTGCGTCTTCTTCCCTGTCAAAGGAGTTTCCAATCTTAACACAATCTCCATTTAACAGCTTGAGATTGTTATTGCAGCATTATGTTTTCATACTTCACGAGTGGGTGATCCTAATTATAGTAATTAGGATCGTTCTCCTTCTCTTTCTTTCTTGTGTCTATAATGTGTGTGTGAGGGCGTCTACGTGTGTTTTCTTGGTATTTTCCCAGGAACATGAGGGCGCTCTGTGCATCAGTATCTCACATCCTTTACTTTCATTTGTACCAATTAATGTGGACATTATGGGTAAAATGTGTGGAATAAACCCTGACATGACACAGCATTTATCACTTCCTGTCCCCTAGTCTGGAGGTCAATGGTTTTCTGAATTTGTTTTTGTTTTGGTGGTTAACACAAATTGAAGAGATTTTAAAGTTTTGTTATTAAATATGTCAGTAAATACCCCACTGGTGGATTTAAAAACAGAGCTTGTTAACAAGTTTCTAAATGAGACGAATAAACGTCATCCCACCCAACATTAGCCGCCTTTAGCTTAGCGGTGGGGACGTGAAGTCATGTGACCGTGCTGTAGTTCCTTTATAGCCCAACATTAGCCGCCTTTAGCTTAGTGGTGGTGACGTGAAGTCATGTGACCGTGCTGTAGTCCCTTTATAGCCCAACATTAGCCGCCTTTAGCTTAGCGGTGGTGGCGTGAAGTCATGTGACCGTGCTGTAGTTCCTTTATAGCCCAACATTAGCCGCCTTTAGCTTAGCGGTGGTGAGGTGAAGTTATGTGACCGTGCTGTAGTTCCTTTATAGCCCAACATTAGCCTCCTTTAGCTTAGCGGTGGTGACGTGAAGTCATGTGACCGTGCTGTAGTTCCTTTATAGCCCAACATTAGCCACCTTTAGCTTAGCGGTGGTGACGTGAAGTCATGTGACCGTGCTGTAGTTCCTTTATAGCCCAACATTAGCCACCTTTAGCTTAGCGGTGGTGACGTGAAGTCATGTGACCGTGCTGTAGTTCCTTTATAGCCCAACATTAGCCACATTTAGCTTAGCGGTGGTGACGTGAAGTCATGTGACCATGCTCTAGTTCCTTTATAGCCCAACATTAGCCTCCTTTAGCTTAGCGGTGGTGACGTGAAGTCATGTGACCGTGCTGTAGTTCCTTTATAGCCCAACATTAGCCTCCTTTAGCTTAGCGGTGGGGACGTGAAGTCATGTGACCGTGCTGTAGTTCCTTTATAGCCCAACATTAGCCACCTTTAGCTTAGCAGTGGTGACGGGAAGTCATGTGACCATGCTGTAGTTCCTTTATAGCCCAACATTAGCCACCTTTAGTTTAGCAGTGGTGACGGGAAGTCATGTGACCGTGCTGTAGTTCCTTTATAGCCCAACATTAGCCACCTTTAGCTTAGCGGTGGTGACGTGAAGTCATGTAACCGTGCTGTAGTCCTTTATAGCCCAACATTAGCCACCTTTAGCTTAGCGGTGGTGACGGGAAGTCATGTGACCGTGCTGTAGTTCCTTTATAGCCCAACATTAGCCGCCTTTAGCTTAGCGGTGGTGACGGGAAGTCATGTGACCGTGCTGTAGTTCCTTTATAGCCCAACGTTAGCTTTTTACCTCAGAAATCATGAAGTGGTGTTAATATGTGGAGATTGGTATCATAAAAGTATCATAAACGTTCGTTGCTGCAGATATTATTTGGAAATATGCATTGCTGCACCTAAATGTTTCCTGGAGCTTTAATGAAGACGGGAGCCATTATTGTACAATCATAAAGATCTCTGTAAGATCTTCAGCAGTCTCTTCTATTCATTTTAATGGAGCCTCACCTCTTGGGAGTTTCACTTAATAACTTCTCAGGACGGAGAGTGGGCGGCTGCTTATTGCTCTGGGAGAGACTGCTTCATTTACACAGATATTGAATCGGTCAGCGGTCACAGAGACTCTCTTTTTATCTCTGGGATCACTGGTGCAGACCAAATTAGTTTGTTCTTTTTGTATTAGAGTGTTTATTAGATAATAACCATGTAGAACAACAAACTGTCTTTGATCTGCATCTAGAAGTCAACTAAATGTTATTTAATACTGAAAAGTAAGCAAACAACGTTATTTATATCCGAATTATGGTCATTTGTTTGCTAAAAGATCAGGAAATGCTGTTTTATTAGACTCTCAATGTGGTATCTTCCAATGTTCCTTTTCCAATTGATGTCAGACGTGCCCCAAAGCGATACAACCAAAATAAACCAATATTGTAAATTATGCAAAGTCATATTAACGCAGTAATTTGATTGAATTGACCTTAACCACGGTGTCTTTCTCTCTCTCTGTATCTGTGTGTGTGTGTGTGTGTGTGTGTGTGTGTGTGTGTTCTATAGCCTCTAACTGTTTGTGACCTAAAAAGCTAATTGCAGGTGAGCGAGGAGGCAGCAGCTGTTCCTCGCGTCTGCGGAAAGACAAGAATCTTCTTCCAAATTCACCTGCAAAATAACACGAATGTTTTATTTCTTTCTAGTTATTTGAGAAACACGACAGCTTTTTTCGAACTGTCTAAGTCGACTAAACGATTAGAACATCGTCCAAAAAATCACAGCCAACTATTTTTGATGTATTTTTCATGTAGAAATGTCTGCTCTTTTCCAGCTTTTTTCCTATAGATACAATCTTTTGGTCTTGGAGAGATAAAGACATCACGTTGGACTTTGAGAAGCCCTCCCAAAAATACTTCAACTTTTAAATAACTTTGATATCTATCTATTGCCTCTTCCCTTCTCCTGAGGGCTGAACGGCAGCGTGTGACCCTTTGAGGTGTTTTGTAAAGTGTTTGGAGATGTGCTCCATTGTTTCTTTCAACATGGTTTATTGTTATCACTTTCTTTTGTAAGAAGGTTGTTTTAATTTACCTTCAGTTGTTGTGTTGCTTTGCTAGTCCGCCCTCTGTATTTTTGATGAATTAAAGCATTTTCCATTGGCTTCACAAATCAGTTTCCTCGTTCTTTCTTGCCCCCGGTTATTTTATATTTAGTTACTTCCCTTTCACCCATAGACTATTAGGGAACATGACAGCACTTCATCACAATCCACCACTGTATATTTATATCATTTAAAGTACTGATGTAAATCTTTACCCTCCACTTTACACACGCTTGCGGAAGATTTATGTTTCATGCACTTTGAAATACTCAGTACAAGTACCATAATACTGCATTACATTCCACCAATGTATACACACACACACACACACACACACACACACACACACACACACACACACATATTTATATATATTGTACAGATTTAAATCTTAAAGGGAGAGCTGATTGAATTTACCCTCCACTTTACACACGCTGCTCACTGTGGAAGATTTATGTTTCGTGCACTTTGTGGAGGTCACTGAGTTTAATGTGAGGAAATCCTTTACGTACCTCCACACCAGAAGGGGGCGCTGCTTCTCCTCTCTTCCTCTTCCTCTTCCTCTTCCTCTCCTCCTCCTCCTCCTCCTCCTCCTCCTCCTCCTCCTCCTCCTCCTCCTCCTCCCTCTCTTCAGTGATCACAGCAGTGCTGCAGAGAGACATGCAGCCACTTTGATCATCACACCGGGGGAGGAGAGAGAGAGAGAGGATGGAGGGAAGGAGAGAGAGAGGGATCATGCAGCAGGACATATAGACTGCTGTTCAATCTGACATTTAATGCAGAAGGAGAGAATGACAGTCGAATATGAAGAGGGAAAGTTATACATGTGGAGGATGAAGGAGGGATTTGAAAAGGCACAGTGTGTTCATGTTACAGGATATTTACCCCGGGGTTAAAACAGGGGTAAGACCCTACCTACAGGGGTAGGCAGGGTCACACTGTTTCACCCTGATGAACTCTTATCTGTACTGCATTGAACTTCTGCATGTTCCACAACCGTAAACCCAACAAGAGCAAACTGTTTCAATGGTCTTAGTGGGAAAATGATGAGCAGTATGGTGAAGTTAAGGCAGGTTAAACTGTATCATAGCTGCCAAAGCACCAAATCATAGTGTTGCATGCATGTACGGGCGATACTGTGTCTCTCATCTTGTTTATAAGATATATCAATTATCACGTGAACATGACACCCGTATACAAGATGTCTCCTGACGTATACAAGATGTCTCCTGACGTAAACAACAACATGACGTCGGAGCTCCGTAAAAACAAAGCTGTCTCTGCCGTCTGGCGCTCAGTTTGGTACTCAGATTTCTGGAGTCATTATACAGTTTTTGAGCGACAGAAACCCTTCATGCACTGTATGACGAAGTGAAATGTGTCCAATTTTAGGGTACAAAATCTGCCTCAATGCACCTGGGCCTGTTCACCATGAGACACATTGGGGTTTATATATATACAGTAATATATATTAGGAATATGTCATATGGATCGCGTAAACAGCATATTCTGTTTGGATTTCATATAAGGTTGTACTTATTCCTAAAGATGTGTGTGATTTGTCGATAGTGTTCAGGTTTGAGGAGCATTCATTGGACATGTATACAACACATACAGAAAATACACTACGTTTGTAACACACAACATCTTGCCGGTTTACAGCCAAAAACCCACATCTCTGATTGGAAGGAGAAACACCAATTAAAACATATCATAAACCAGACTTGGCTATAAACAGGTTGTTGGAAATGCGCAATTATATCAAACTCAACCTTTTCAAGAAAGGCGTTAAAGGAATAAAAGAAGTCCACAGTGGAGACACTTCAAAAATATATTTAGGCATTGCATCTAAACTGGATTTTTAGATGAGTATTCATTTTCTTTAGCTATCTTAGCTTTAGGAATATTGTCTTTTTCAGGATATGGTCAGAATACTTTGTGCATGTAAACAAAGTCGGAGTAAACACACTTGTTGGTGACTTACCATCCAATAATAGAAGGGTTTTGTTAGCAGCAGTATCGAAGAATCAGGAACAAACCATTTAAAAACACACTTACCATCCGTGGCTTTTTAAGATATGTACAAGCTGTTAAAATATGCTACAACTGACAAGCTAACAAGCTATCCAGGCAGCAAAATAACTGTTAGCCGTGCACTTTGCCCGCGTTAGAAAGAAAGAAAATGGATGTTGAATTGATGGCAAAGCAAACAGATCATTCAACATCATCCACGCCAATTCTCGCCCCTCTTCGAGAACTAGCAATTTAAGGGTTAGCTTGCTTGGTATTGTGCAAATAAGCAACGTAAGAGACTCCAATGAAGATCTTCTCATCTCCACAGACATTTCTCTATACCTGGAAGAGACCTTTGTTTGTCGGAAAACCACAACTTCCTGAAATAAACATAACAATTGAAT
Source organism: Dissostichus eleginoides (assembly GCA_031216635.1). Taxonomy (NCBI): domain Eukaryota; kingdom Metazoa; phylum Chordata; class Actinopteri; order Perciformes; family Nototheniidae; genus Dissostichus; species Dissostichus eleginoides. The sequence goes on along the minus strand of CM062266.1, from coordinate 37,681,395 downwards.
TGAAGGACTCATTTGGCATTGCTGGTCCTCCTCGTTCTTAAGCATTATACAACAAACACTCTTTCTGTTCCCTACGGGGGGTTCAATTTTTATTCGTCATCAGGACTTGATGCATCCAAGTTCAGAATCATTCAGTTTTGGCACCTTGAAAGACATTACGCTTTTTTTAAATTCTCATTTACAACAACACAAAACCAAAGAACAAGAAAAAATGAGACAAAGAAAAAAGAGACTAAGGCTGTGTGAGAGTTCAAAGGAACCGAGGAAATCAAATTAAAGGAAAAAAGGCAAGATAAGATTTTTCTTGTTTAAAAAAAGCCTTGATACGTTCTCCAAAGTCCTTGTTTCAAGCGTAATGAAGCCCCATCCCCCAAAAGTACCCAAAAAATAAGAAACAAAAGTTAAATAGACACAGTACTGTAACATTAACTTCTACGTCGTCACCCCCGCTGCCCTTACATGGTATCATTGTTCAAAACATAGGTTCCTTAAAAGCAGATTGGATGGTTTTGATTAGCATGCATGTAAATTCTTAATTTTTTGGAGTCACTTAGCTTCACCTCGCTGGTAGCCATGTTTTTCTCACGCACTACTTTGTGTCTTTGGCAGTAGTGACGTCTCATTGTCCACAGTCTTCTTTAAGTTTGCTGAGAGATCCTCCATTACCCAGAGTTCTCTCTTGTCTCCGCCCCTTTTTGGAGCAAAAAAAAAAAGAAACGAGGTCAACCTTTTCACCTCGAGTTGACCCTGAACAAAGATGGCGACCAGGGTTTCGGCGGAAGGCCAAACGATAATTTTTTCTGTTGTAAAATAAAGTAATAACGCGTCTAATACTAACCAATATCAGTTCATCGGGTGGAAAACCTTTGCCCGTCAAATGAGCTGCGAAGGATCCTCGGTGTTCCTCGACGTCTTGATTAAATGACTTTTTTCTCATTGATATTTTTGCGCCAGGGAAGTCTAGTCATGATTTTATTAACATATATATTCATATATTTATATATAATCAATACATATATTAACTTATGTGTTTTTTTCTTGTTTTTTCTCTGTTTTTTTGCGGCCTGAATTGCTCCCTGCTTAAATCCCACACCGCAACGGTTCACAGTATTAATGCGAATAAAGAATTAAATCAAAGAAGATACAGCAACTAAAGAAAGGAGGGAGGCAAGGGTGTGTGTGTTGGGGGGCTTTTGGGTGGGGCCGAGGGGGCAACTACGCCCCCTTTTTATAACACTGAGGAAGAGTAAAAAATATAAAGTTGGCCCACCACTCCACAGATAACCACCGTAAACACCCCCCCTCCCAACTCCTCTTATATCTTTACAAACATGTTCAAAACTCAATGGTAGATGGGAAAATCATGCATGTTTCTTTTTTATGCAGTTTCCTTTTTTAGTTCTAAAACAGAAACTGATCTGAGGTGCTGTGAAGGTGAAGTAATCTGTACCACCACTCAAAAACTGATACTGTTATAGTCTGATATTCAGTTTCATACAGGCGTGGTGCGTCGGTTGGCGGCCGAGTCTTTCAGGTCCTTCTGGATGCAGTTGTGGACCTGCAGGAAGTTGTGGTCCCTCTCCTCGGAGTTATAGTCGGCTGTCGGGGTGCCTGTTTGACCTTTAGGCAGCGTGTACATGGACAACTCGGTGGAAGGAAGCGCCCCGAAGGCTTTCAGGCCCACAGGGGACGTCTCCCGGGAGTGAGAGGGGTCCGTGGAGCGGGACGAGGAGCGTGAGCGGCGCCGATAGCGGTAGCGGTAGCTCGGGATACGCGTTATCGCCGCACCTTGGAGGTAATCGGCCGCTCGCACACCGACACGTAACTCCCGATGCCGGTCGATGAACATGTGAACGGCCAGGACGCCCACCATCTCCGCCATGATGAAGGAAAGAGCGCCGAAGTAGAAGGACCAGCCGTACGAGTAGCTGTTCTTCTTCGAGTCGCTCTTGGAAGGGTCCCCGGAGTTGGCTGATATGTAGACGATGATCCCTATGATGTTGCTCAGGCCTGGGACAAAGGAGACAAAGGAGACAGAGGAAAGGAGGTTACATTTCAATGAAATACAGCCACAATGTTACCAACACACTAAACAACCAAAAGGATCACAGTTTGTGTCTTTGTCGGCTGAACAACTACAGAAACTAGAGACAAAGAATCTACTTTTCAGCTTGCTGAAGTCAGTGACAGTTTATTCTAAAATCGTGTTCTTTGACATGAAGAAAAGGCAATATTCTTGAACTTCTTTTACAGAAGAAGTGTTGCAGCCAGAATGATTGTTACGTAATGTTTCTTTTCTCTTTATTAGTTGACATGTTTATATGCAAATGTTCCTGACTTGCATCATCAGGGGTCAATTTGGACTTGGAAGTGGCACGTTTTTTCTGTTCTTTCTTTTTTGTGTTTTTCCCCGAACTGTAGCTCCCACTTTCACCACCAGATTCAGCCTCACATTTATGTCTTATTTCTCTGTAGTTATTATTATTATTATTATTATTATTACATATTACTTGTTAGACGCTTTTATCCAAAGCGACTTACATACTCAATACTGTGGGCAATCCCACAGGAGCAATTTGGGGTGAAGTGTCTCAGGGACACAACGACATGCTGACTGCAGTGGGGTTTGAACCTGTGCTCCCCTGATCCCAACACCAAGGCTCTATCCACTGCACCACACGCCTCCTCAGTTAACAATCAGCTTTTTTACCTCCAACAAATTCCCTGCCATCTTTCTCATCTACTTTTCGACTTTTTCTATCCCTCCCTCTATTTTGATCAGCTGTCATTTTTGTCGTACATCACCCTCTGACTGCGTGCAGCCAGAAATAAACACAGGGACAGACAGAAAAAAGAACAACTATGCAGTGAAATCAATCCTGTGTAAAGAGCAGCAGACGGAGGTGACTGTGATTGAGATGGATCAGAATCAGAAGACTATAGGGACGCCTTATTTTTAGAGTGTAATCCCAGTGGTCTCCTCTTAGCCTAGCAACAGGGCGAGAGAGACAGAGAGAGGTGCAGCTCTCACTTCTGACTTGGAGGGGAACTAGTTATCTAGCTCAGCACAGTAGGCCATGGCCCAGAACCAGAGCACAAACACACACTCATGCATGCACAAAAACACCAAAATTGCTCTGGCAAAAAATGGCAACCTGGTCCATCTTTGTTCTTCTTCCTGAGGTGATTTTTTGAATGCTAAACATGTCAAAAGGTGTGTAAGATATCACCTGGTGGTCAACGAGCGCCATGCTGTGGTCCCATAGCATGAAGTTTAATTTTCTGTTGCTCCACAACCAAGATTTTTTTGATTTGCATTTTTAAACAGAAAGCTGCATGGATGAGGCCTTAAACCTGGATATGAGGCAACATTTCTGGAATTAATTTTATGTGTTTTTGGTAATGTTAGCTTTTTACATCAGGCTATTGCATTTATGCCGTTATAGACGTGGTATTTTCTGCAATAATCCAATATCTAATGAAAGAATCCCATTGCTTTTTGTCAAGGTAACTATATGTCAACCAGTGGACTTAGCTTTGAATGGTTTAGGCCCAAAATACATTTCTGACTTCCTGCTAAATGATGAACCATCCAGAACTCTCAGGTCTTCTGGTCAGCTTTCTGTCCCCAGAGTCAGAACTAAACATAGAGAAGTTCAGTTATTATGATCCAAATATCTGGAACAAACTCCCAGAAACCTGCAGGTCTGCTGCAACTCTGACTACTTTTAAATCCAGGCTGAAAACTTTTATTTTTGCCGCTGCTTTTAATTGATATATTCACATCGTAAACTGCACTGTAACTTTTATCCATGTATTTTTTCTTTTAATGTTTATTTTATTATCTTTGCTTTTTAATGACTGTTTTTAAATGCCATTTTGCCGCTGCTTTTAATTGATATATTCAGGCTTATTATTTTTAGGGTTAACGTCCCCTACGTGTATTGGGGTTAAAGTCCCCGTAGGTGGTTAAAGTCATTATTGGGGTTAAAGTCCCCTCGTAGGTGGTTGAAGTCCCCTACGTGTGCCGTTTTGGTTTCTAGACCCTGGTTCACGGAGGATACCAAAACAGTCCTAGAAAGACAACTTAAACTTAACTATGTGCATTTAAAAATAAACAAGAGGAATAGTTTCGGTGAAAACTAAAAGGTACCATGGGGTCATCCATCCATCCATCCATCCATCCATCCATCCATCTATCTATCTATCCATCCATCCATCCATCCATCCATCCATCCATCCATCCATCCATCCATCCATCCATCCATCCATCCCTCCATCCATCCATCCATCCATCTACATCCATCCCCATCCATCCATCCATCCATCCATCCATCCATCATCCATCCATCCATCCATCCATCCATCCATCCATCCATCCATCCATCCATCCATCCATCCATCCATCCATCCATCCATCCATCCATCCATCCATCCATCTCTATCTTCTTCCCTTTTTCCTTTTCCGTTCAAGATATTTCTCTCCCTGTCATTCCTCTACTTTTTACCTTATATCTTTTTTCCTTTTTACTCAATCCAATATCTTTTGCCCCTACGCTTATACCTTTCCCATTCTTCCATCCCCTCCCACCTTCCTCTTCCTCTTCATCTGCATATTGAAGTATGAATGCTTGTTGTTTGTATGTTGTCTTCTCCTGAATGTTGTACGTCTCTTGTTTGGTTTTTTGTTTATTTGATTGCACCTTACAAAAAGGAGTAGCTCTACTCATCTCATTGTACCTGTATGATGACAATAAAGCCTTCTATTCTATCCTCTTCCTCCTTCCCTTCCTACCTGCAGAGACGAAGAGGATGCCGGCGCTGAGGATGATGTTGTGTCGGGCTTTGTAGAACTCGCTGGCGGCGATGCAGAGCCCCCCCATGAAGAGCAGGATCACACTCAGGATGGGGAAGATACTGGAGGCTCGGACAGCGCCTGGACACAAGACGTTATCACTCATTAGTCACTGATGCAGAGGATAAGATGAGTATTCAAAAAAGAATGGATTAATCACAAAGAAATGGCTCAAACCCAACAGCCCATCTATAAATGATTGGTACGATATCATTTATGAAATCTTTGTAATGGAAAGAATAACCTTCTCTATGAGGCTCCAGGAACTTACATTTGAGGACATTTGGGAGAAATGGAAAGCGATTATTACCCCGAAACGCCCTTCTTTTGTTTAACAGTTTGAATCTTTTATTTAATGATCTATACCAGGGGTGTCCAACTCAATTTCATCACGGGCCACGTAGGAATTATGGTTGCACTCAAAGGGCCGGTTGTAACTTTAAGACTATATCAAAATACATATATAAATATTTAATATATATAAAATAATGCATTATATTACATTATTGCCTCTGCATTGGATTATTATCTGATAGGGTAATAACTTCATATTTAACTACGTCTGAAAGCAGAAGTCTAGGGCAAGTCTCTTCAGTGAGAATGTCACAAAATGATTTAAAAAGAAAAGCCAAATTCTGGAAAAAAAGTCACAAAAGAAAAAGAAGTGACATTTTGAAAAAAAAAGTGACATTTTGAGAAAAAAAGTGACATTTTGAGAAAAAAAGTGACATTTTGAGAAAAAAAAGTGACATTTTGAAGAAAAAGAAGTGACATAAAAAAAAGTCAAATTCTGAGAAAGGGGGCCTTTCTAAGAAAAAAGGCATATTTTGAAGAAAAAAAGTCAAATTCTGAGAAAAAAGTCAAATTTGAGATGCATTGTGGGACATGTAGTTTATGGGACACGTGCTTCTGTAAATCGCCATGTAACCGTATAATGAACATATTATATTCTTTCAGAGCTCTTGTGGGGCCACAGGAAATGAAGTCGCTGGCCGGATTTTGCCCCCAGGCCTTGAGTTTGACACCCTCAAAAGAAAACACCCCATGTTCTTGTGTGTTGTTGTTGTTGTTTGTTAAGAAAAAGAAAAAAAGACGGACAACTGTAAAACTATTTAACTACATATGTATGTAATCTGAAGTTGAAAAAACAAGACAATGTAAAAAAACCACAGAATGGATTACCAAAGGATAGATGATATGCACGATAGACTTTTGAAGCAACAACATTTTTAAATGCACGGGTCAATGTGCATGAAAACTCTACATGTTGAAGGTTTTTACAAAGAGGTTGGTTCAAATATCCTTCTTAGGCTTTATAATCCTTACAATATGGGGATTATATCATTTTTTTAAAAAGGCTATTGACAGTATTTTCAGATGTATGGATTTACAGCGATCCACTTCACAATTGGTGTGTGTTTGCGAGGAAGTGTTTGCGGTTGGTGCCCCGTGTGAGGCTTTCTGATCAGCAGTCATTTAGGAAACCATGAGAAAAACGACCAGAATGTGTCTATTTGCATTTTGAAGTCAGAGCGAGCCCTATACCAAACTTCAACATCCACAATACACCAATCCCATTTCTGCTAAGGGACGTCTTTGGATTTGTTCTTTCAACAAAAGACCTGCTCAAAAGCTGCAGTCCATTTACCATTTAGCAATAATTCCAAAATCCATAAGACACTGCGACCAAGTCCAATGTCCGCTACTGGACGTCTTTGTACTTTTCCTTTCAACACTAAACTTTAGTCCATTTAACATTTAGCAATAACAGCACAGAACAACTGATGAACTGTAGAGTCCACACTGAAAGTAAATGCAACAACTGCAAGAAGTTTGGTTAACTTACAACGACTTACAAACCAGTTTTAACTTTTTTCGACAACCTGTTTCATCATCTGACTGCTTCGGTTGTTTGGTGTATGAATTTAAGTAGAGTATTGTCAAAACGTATAAAGATAATAGCCAAAAACAGGTTAAATTACAAAAAGAAAAGTAAGTGTTTACTGGTTTGCCCATGGGAAAGAGGCAGTGAAGGAAGAACGATTGTGTCGCTAATGCTGTGGTTCACTAAAGCAGATCAAATATTAAGGTGAACTCCGAGTTGGCATTGCACCAAACTCCTCCTCCTCCTCCTCCTCCTCCTCCTCCTCCTCCTCCTCCATTGTATTTGTTTTAACCCCATCTCCTCTTCTTTATTGACATGTGCTGTCGGAGCAAATTGTCTTCAAGGTGGAAAGCCTCTCATACTAACCACACACACTGACACACATGGTCTTTCTACGGCGTAAGCGAAAATACCTTGTCACACACACACACACACACACACACACACACACACACACACACCTGTACCCTTGATTTATCACACACTAGAGGTGAACACACAGCGGCTTACTTTATCCTGGAGATGATGTATGATAGCAAAGGTTGTAATTTGTAATCAATTTTTTATTGTCCATTTCCCTTGACACCACTATTAAGTTACTAACATATCGTTATTGAGAGGTGCAGGAATGAGTCCTTAACCATGATATACTGTACAGTAAGTCAGCATTTCATCACTTCCTGTCCCCTGGTCTGGAAGTCAATGGTTTTCTGAATGTGTTTTTGGTTGTTATCATGAAATAAGGTCACAGGAAGCTGAAGAGATTTTAACGTTGTGTTCTAGGACAGTGGTTCTCAACTGGTCAGGCCTCGGGACCCACTTATTCCTCTGTCAATAAATCGCGACCCGAAATTTCGAACCACTCAAATCTATTCAACAAAAAATTGTGTTGTAATATATATACGCTTTTCAGCATACAATATTAATTCAAGTGATGTACAGTGCATATATCCCTTATACCCCTTCACAGAACTAAAGTATGCTTTTAAATAAGGTTTAATGAGATGATGGAATCAAAGCTGAACTGTATAACATAAAAAGGCACACATGCTGAAAACCCAACCCCAGCAGGAGGGTCTGGGGCGATTCTCCCCCAGGAGATTTTTAGAAATACTAACATATACACTACGCATTCTGGTACACTCTGAGAAGAGAATAAATACATCTATTACTACCCGGCATATTAATAATATTTGATGCCATTGTTTGTTTTTCATTTTGTTCTGACGGCTGAACTTGCTGCTCCACACAGAGAGAAGAGTAAAGAGGAGATATCTGTGTGAATTACTTTAAATTGTGGATAAGGGGAGATAGCTCCCATTGTTCTGTGACCTGTCAATCATCAAACCGGGGGTCATATTTCATTATGTGTTCATTTTGATCTGAAGTTGTACCCATGGATGTATAAAGAGTAGTTCTACCGCAAAGTTATTCTCCGTGGGGACTTCCGGCAACAATCTTGATTCTGATTGGCCAGAAGACTCGAAAAAACATCAGCAAAGATGTTTTATTGAGAAGATGATCACTACATGACAGAAGTTTTCAAAAACCGTTTATGGTCTCCGGTACTTCCAGTCCAACGCCCACTGCATGCACAGCGTTAGAAAATCGGGCCTTCAAATTAAAAGTTTGACTTTTTTCAATAAAAAAAAAAAAATTCTTTTTTTCTTCACTCACATCTGCGACCCACTCGAAACGGTTCCGCGACCCACTTTTGGGTCGCGACCCACCAGTTGAGAACCACTGTTCTAGGACATACTGTAACATATCTGCTACTGCTATTTGTTAAGGTTTTGTAGTTTAATTTTGAATGCTTAGGACTTCTACACAAGTACACTTTGGTTCTCCTACTTTTACTACAAGATCTGTCTGAGTACTAATTGCCAAACTGATTAAATTATATAAGTTATAGTGAAACAGTGACTGTCAGGACTTCGGCTTAAAAAAAAAGTGGGAAGTGGGAAGCTAAAATAGACAAAATACAGGCGGAAAGTGAAACGAAACAATAGGAAAGCGTAATGAATGCAGGAGAATAAAAAGCAGACTGCCGGCTTCACTTCTCGCCTCCAGCCATCTCTCTCTTTCTCTCTCTGCTCTCCTGCTTCAAACAGAAGGAAAGGAGTTTAAAAAGAGGATTTTTCATCCAAATTCTCCGGCCTCCAGGCACTGAGACAAGAAGAGAGGTGAGAGCAAGTGAGGGAGACTCACACAGAGAGGAGATGGATAGGAAAATGTTGACGACCCCAAAGTTTTATAATAGAAATGTATATACGGGACCCCAGTACATAGAAACTGCCGGATGCTAACCTGCATATGTAGGGCATTTTCCACAATTAGCACAAGTTAGCATTAATTAGCATTATAGCCCATGCAGACAAATAGTTTAACAATGGCTTGGCTGATTTGGAACATTTTGGAGTGGTTTTGGAGGTTATTCAGGATGCTGAGTTATTGAGGATGCTGAGTGTACTCCTGTTGGGCTGATTTTGACTGCCTTTATTAGTGCTGTAAAAATGTCACCTATAACATGGACAATTTGTTTTCAAGTATATAGGCAATCTGTCCAATCCAAATGATCCTGACTCCCTTAAAACATGCACACACACACACACACACACACACACACACACACACACACACACACACACACACACACACACACACACACCACACACACACACACACACGTACAAACCAAACTGTCACTTACCACTTTTACAACAAATGTTCTTTTCTTTCTCCCTCTTACACTTTTCACCAACTCTTCATTTCTACCACTGCTTGGTTGGTTCTGCTGCAGTGGTGTGTGTGTGTGTGTGTGTGTGTGTGTGTGTGTGTGTGTCTGTCTCCGGCTGACTTATGGTTTCATTAGCTGCGGCAGAGGAGAGCCTTGTAATTGTGGCTGAATTATAGAGGCGGGGGTGGACACCACCATGGGAGCTCCCCGGGTTCACACACACACACACACGCACACACACCCCCCCCCCCACACACACACACACACACACACACACACACACACACACACCCATCCACTCACACTACAGTTTGGTGCAGCAACCCCCCCCCCACACACACTCACACACATCAGCTCAACAAGCTACAAAGTGAACACACTCATCGATCAGCCTCCCACCCACTCACTTGCTCACAAAGTGGGGTGTTTCCCATACACACTGTATTAACCCACGCAGAAACGATCTGCTCGCTCTCACACACACACTCTCATCTAACTTCTAACACACACACATACACACACACACACACACACACACACACACATTTCGCCCAAGTGGGAGAGCCCAGCAGCAAAAAACATGTGGTGGTGGGAACTTGGCAAAACAGCTACAGGGGAATAACTATCAGTGTGTGTGTGTATGTGTGTGTGTGTGTGCGTGTGTTTGTGTGTGTGTGTGTGTGTGTGTCTATGTATGTGTGTTTGTGTGTGTGTATGTGTGTGTGTGTGTGTCTCAGAAAAGCTGACAGACGTGTTCAGAATTAAATACGTTTTTTGGAAATAGACCTTATTAGGAGGAAAGAAGCAAAATACGAGTATGAACACACACACACACCACCGTGGAGATGTGTGTTTGCAAATGCCTATTTCAGTGCGTGTGTTTGAATGAACCATTATCATATATTTTTTTAAACATATAAGCAAAATCGAAACATGATTTGATGATGATACACACTAACCACCACGCAGATGTATGTTTCAACGTTCCCGTTTCATTGTGAGTTTGCTTGTGTGTGTGAGTGTAAATCAGGCGGACATGATCACCTGTAGAATATTTTTTTAGAAACACATTTACTTAGAGAGAAGAAACGCTATGCCACCATGGAGAAGAGTGTTTTCAAGTGTGTGTGTTTAAAACTGACAGACTTTTTCAAAATGAAATTGTTTGAGAAACAGTTCTATTAAGAAGAAAGAAGAACAATGAAAGAATGAACACACACACACACACACACACACACACACACACAACACTGTTCAGATGTGCCTGTTTCAGTGTTTGTGTGTGTGTGTGTGTGTATGTGTGTTTGTGTGTGTGTGCTTTCGCAGCCTGCCAGTGGTTATCATGCTGTATTACTCATGTAAATCGTGATATGCCTCCATGTCACAACTCGGATGCTAAAAATAGCCGCGGTGACGTCAGCCGGTGGGAAGACGTCACCGTGATGTCACCAACATCTCGATCCAGAGAATTAGCATAATGTACGAGGATCCAGCGGTCTAATTTTAGAAACGGCTTTAAATCAAAGCAAAAGACTGCAAACCGCTTCAGTGTTCAGAGCAAACCAGGACTCTGTGTGTGTGTGTATTCTTCTTGTGTTACTGTCTTTGTGAGGACAACGTATTAGACTTTCTCTCATTTTGGAAGGTCCGCATGTATTCTTCGAATTACTTTTTGTTGTTTATTGAAGGAATTGGGTTAGGATTTACGGAGGTTAAGTAACTACTTTAGTACCAGTGAGAGTCCTTACAAAAATAGCAGGATATATTATACAAATGTGTGTGTGTGTGTGTGTGTGTGTGTGTGTGTGTGTGTGTATGTGTGTGTGTGTGTGTGCCTTGTTCAAGCCAGTTAGGGCCAGAGCTGAGCTGTTAGCCATATCTAATCCCATTCAACAGCTCCATGCATGATACACACACACACACTTACAAAAACTAACACACACATATACACGCTCACAAACACACCTACACACTGGCACCTTAAAAACACATTCGCTCTGTAAGTGTTATATACCTCACACCCTCTCCATTTAACCCTGCATACATTCACTCTGTTCTATCCTAAATGTAATGTGCTACATCTGACATCAAATGTTTCCGATGGAGCCACTGCAGATACGTTTGTTTAATGAACAGTGAACAGCTCATGTTGTTCAAAATGGTCGACTTTCAGGTAGGCGGGGCTAATAAAGGACAATGTTATATATATTTACAATGATAAGAGCAATGTGTGTACTAAGTTTTGTGAATTTTGGACCCATTATATGCGAGTAGTTTTGAATAGTTTGGAGCATAAAAATCTTAAAAATAGGGTGTTCTCCTTTGGTCTAGCCTTATTGTTCGAGCTATCGATTTTTTCCTCCGCAAATTAATGTCACTTATTAAACGGGTTAGTTGAATACTCAATTCTGATTGGTACATTTGGACATTCCAGAGGTTGTGCTTTTCGCTAACAGACCGTTGCAAAGAAGGCTCTGTTTAAGGGACTATGTGCAGTCATATTAATCTGATAAAAGAAGTCCAGTCATTTTAAGGGTAATCTGTGGACGATTAACATTCGTTTTCATTCATTGTCATTTTGAGTTACGTTGCTGTCGCTGCACTTCCAGCTGTTTGTAAGCAGAGGAACGGTCTATATTTGTCTTAGGGGTTGTTGTAGTTGGTTTATTTAGTAAGTAGCCGTGTGATAACCGTCTTGCTCCACATTATCTATCTTTTACATTTGGCATAGGGTTATTCCTTCTCAAATGTGAGTTTTTCCACTGTACTCTCTAGTAGAAGTTTCCAGATTTATCCAAAAGGATTCCTGTCACGTTTGTCCTCGAGCCCCAATATAAGTTGTTGTATGGAATACAATTAATCCTGTTGACACCCGGCAAGAAAATCTATAACCTAACTTTAAGATAAAAACAAATACCAGTCAAGGTTTCAAGGACTACAGAAGTTCATTTTCATTAATAGCCGACAGTGCAAGAGATATGTTGGACATAAGACTATACCTCAATAACTTAAGTAAGACATCACTGAGTTGAATGTCAAGTCCTCAAATTGTCTCTGTTTCAGAAGTTTGTGGATTTAGTCGCATTCCACTTTCCTCAAAATGAAAGAGGACATTTGGTGCCGTATTAATGTTGGTTCTAACACATTTCAGAGCAACAGTCAATATTGGTTTATATTAAAAACATTGAACAAAAAGGTTTATCTTTCCCTGGCATTTAAAATGATTTAGGACTTTGTGAAATTGTTCAATATCAACCTTTTCTCTTACCAAGTAAAGGATAATATTAGACTGTTGCTGATAGATGCTTTTTTCATTAGGTGTTAAATAAGTGTTGATAAGTTCACATTCTGCCAGTTTCTACCTCGTTTGTTTATTCATCATGCATCATTTTTACATTTCACTTTCTGTTCCCAAATGTTCTCTGGCCAGCTGCAGTAGACAGGTATTGTTCCCAAATATATATATGTTGTTCTACCTGATTTACAACGTATTCTCATACAACATGTTATTTTATCGAAAAGTTCATTTTGTTCATTCATTCTTTAATAAATGTTAACAGATGCTTCAATTAACGCTAGTTACATGCATACAGTCAAACGAAACAACTTGGTTAAGTTTAGGAAAATCATTTGGGTTGGGTTATATAACTACATTTTAAATACTTGGTGAACCTCAGGAAACAAAACGACTTGGTTATGATTATTAAAAAAGGGTTTGGGTTGAAATCACTGCGCAGAAAAGTGCATTACTTTGTGTAGATAAAGCTGTAGAGTTTATAAGAAAGGCTAACCCTAACACTAAACCTAATTTTGACAAATTGGAACCGTATTACCCCAAATCAACGAAAACCCACCAACATACATACATTTTCTAAAAAAATCTACACAATTTAAAATGTCTTAGACACAAAAATAGCTGAATAGAGAGTAAGCACAAGAACACATTCTGCAGCCAACTGTTGGCAATAAATAGAAATTAATACTTTTTTTATCCAATCTCTGAATCAAACCCAAAAAAGCGTTTTTAATAACATTCATTACCATGATTTTCTGTCTCTGAGTTTGACCTACAGTATCATGCGATCCTATTCCCTGGGAAATTAGAAATACTCACACTTACTGTATAGCAGAGGTGGAAAGTAGTGGAGTTCAAATACTTCGTTACTGTATTTAAGTACATGTTTCTGGCATCAGTACTTTACTCCACTACTTATTTTTCTGACGACTTTTTACTTTGACTTCTTACATTTTGAACCCAAATACCTGAACTTTCTACTTCTTACATTTCTAACTCAAATACCTGTACTTTCTACTTCTAACATTTTGAACACTAATACCTGTACTTTCTACTTCTAACATTTTGAACACAAATACCTGAACTTTCTACTTCTTACATTTTGAACCCAAATACCTGAACTTTCTACTTCTTACATTTCTAACTCAAATACCTGTACTTTCTACTTCTAACATTTTGAACACAAATACCTGTACTTTCTACTTCTTCCATGTTCCAAACAGGCTGGTTCCTTTAGTTTGAATGTGTGTTTGGTGGCGTGATCATTATTATTTAGAGTCATTGCGTGCCTATTGATTTGAACACGATCCGTGTATCCATCATTTCCTGGTCTTCTCTAAAGAAGAGGGACCAATGAAAACGTTGTCATGTTGCCGTTGTTCAGCATGGAAACATTCATTAGCTAACAATGACATTATTGTTCTATTAATATAAAGGGAGGTCAGGTACTCTTTAAAACAGCTGGTAGTTATGGGTACTTTTTACTGAAGTACATTTCGAAGCCCTCTTTACTTTCACTTGAGTAAGGAAATTTAGTCAGTACTTCTAGTCATTATTTGTAATCGAATCACTCAGAAGTCAGATTTGTCTGCTTTCTGGTTCAGCTGGGAACATCAGCTGGTAAACGGTTATCCCCGTCCTCTATCCTCTGCTGGAGGGAGGGATTGGGGTGGTGGCTGTTTCTCCTTGCTCTGATAGTACTGCTGCAGGAGGAAGGCTGACTGTTACATAACCACATGTACAAACTCACCCAGAGAGACGAGGGGTGCCTTATATTGCCCAGTTTGAAACCTGACAAACACTAAGAAATACGTGTAAGTACATGTAAGTACAATCACAGCACTAATGGAACTGAACTGAACTTATACTCAACTAAGTACATGTTTACATCCCACTGCACCTTATATTCTAGCTCATACCGTTTTTATAGAATACATATTTAATTCTAGGTTTGTAATTATCAACTGCACTGATACATGTTTAATAACTTACTTACTGACTTGTTCACATTTTTTACTGCCTTGACCGTATTGTTCTTGTTTTTGTATGGTAATGTTGTATTGTTTTGTAAGCGTACTGTTCAATGTATCATAGGTCCAATTTATAGTCACTTTGTATAATATATATTACATTTGTTTAGCTTGTATTGTCAAAACTATACTTATACGGTCTGTTATGTCTGATTGCACCATCGGAAATGCTTGGAATTTCGCTGTACTCTGTGTAGTGACAGTAAAGGAATCTAATCTAATCTAATGTCAGTGCAATATTAATATATTGGCAGCATTAAGAACTGGAAGTTTGTCTTTCTGTTCATCAATCTTCAAACTGAACATTTCCTTCTACCGCAGCCAAATTATAAAAACATTTAAATTGTGAAACATGAGTTGAATTAGAAGTCGAAATACCACCACGAAATGCAATGGTGTTTGTCCGTGAGCTTGACACTGACCAATATGCATCCACTACACAAAGAAATGGTATATTTTGTTGATTTGTTGACAGAAGATCAGTCTTTCTTTCCTGTATGACTCAACGTGGATCTTCCTGTAATAACTGTGTTTGAGGACACCTATCATTGCACTGAGGATATCAGAAGCCCACCAGTCAATAAAATCTGAGAGACACTGTTCCCCCGAGCTTCCTTGGCAATCTCTTTCATATCATTATCACCATGCTTCAGACAGTAAAAACAATATGATTGAAATTCAAGGTAGTAGGAGCCTGGGAATTGACGATTCCACATTAGAGGCATGTAGGGGGTTAGGGAGGAGAAGCTACTTTACCACAAGGCACCAAACCAGTCTATTAAAGCTTCTCAGTGGCCAATTGTAATAGACTTTGAATTGTGTTGGGAGGCTTCCAAGTGGGATTGAGTACGAGCGAGAGAAAACCCTGCCTTGATAAACAAATGTTGCATCGTTTCCATCTGTCGGAGTGTGTCATCGTGCTTACATTGTAGTCATTGTAGTACTTCAGCTGACACTTTTTTATTCAGAGTGACTTACAGTAAGTGAGCTTTGAATGGAGTAATATTGAAGTTTGCAGGGAACTAAAAGCAAAGAGTGCAAGAGTCATTGTGTCAGTGCATTCACAGTAATTATGTAATCATGCAACCCATAGAAGTGGTGCTCAGGAAACAAACAGAATAATGCATTCAAGACAAAAATAAATCAGACCTGTATCTTTTCAGGTCAGTAGTATAATAACTAAAGGAGGATGTGTGCAAATGTGAAGTCACATACAATTAGAGACCTGACAGCAATGTTGAACAAGGACAAAATACATCCTGAACCCTCTTTCTGTCTAGGTTCTGACCCTGACCCTAACTTCCTTCTGTCTGTGCATAAGAAGTACATGCTGCTCGTACATTTGTTAGGTTTATGGTTTCTGAACTGTCAAAACATAAAGCTCTTTTCACAAAACCTGAAATGAGTTCCACATTATCAGGAGGAGCTGTGCTATGTCTGAATTATTTGGAAAGCATATTAAACACACCTTTCTACAAAGTCCATTTAAAGACGCTCATTGTTGAGGGAATTCCCAGCAAGTTATTATTGGGGTTTTGAAGAAGTATCAATGAAACCAAAATAATACAAACATCTGTGGGTTTCAAATGGTCATTTACACCTAGAAGCCAAGGAAAACGTCATCCAAAAAAGAACCAGTCTTCTGACCAAATACACTGGATACATGCTCTGCAGAGGCACCATCATTTCCCAACCAAACCGAGTGTTTCCAGTTAGTGACATGCTTCTGACACGCTTCAATTTACCCTGATTACAGTCATCATTGAAAACAAATTGCTTAGGTTTAGGCAAACAGAAGTACTTTAGGAACATTGGTTTACAATACTAGGTTTAAAACACTTGGATAAACTGATGAAACAAAACAACTAGGTAAAGATCAGTAAGAAACTGAATTTGGGATAAATAAACCACCCCTTAAAATAAAGAAAGGATAACAATGCTTTCCTTTCCTTAGATAAAGCTATGAAAAGTGAGTTGGAGCAAACCTACCGAACAAAGATAATTCTTTTCTAAAAAGTCAGATTTTTTGACCAAAATATGACACAAAAACAGTTGAATAGAGAAAAAGCTTGAACAAGCAGAAAATAACAAATTATGTCAAACCCATAACATATTTTTTTAAAAGCATTAATTAACGTGATTTTCACATGTAATCAGATAGGATGGTTTGCTTTGATAAACTGCATAATGGATGCTGTTCTCTAAACTAAAACGAGTGTTTCTAGAAAGTGAGATTGCTATTGACTTGATCTTGTTGTGTATTTCTCGTTGTAGTTGTATAATGACAATACATGTGTATCTAATGTGTAAAAAGGAAACTCCAAACAATGCTAAAACCAGCTTGCCATTGGCTTAATCAGGAATGAGATAAAGAGCTTGGAAAATGTGTGATAGTTGATGAAAACGTGGGTTTTCTTTGTCCAGCCTTTGTATTTTTCAGCTAGTCTTGAGGTTTGTCCCGAGCGTTAAGCTGGCCTCACACAGCTCTACATTTACAACCAAGGGAACAGATATATTTTTAAAAGGTTGCCATGACAACTCGCAGCAGGGAAAAGGAAAAATGCAGTATCAGTGGTTCAGCCGGACAAAATACAGTAATTCAAATAAATGAAAAAGCAGCTTTTATCATCCACTCCAAAACGGGTGACTGCTGTGTTTGTGGCAACAAGAGTGTAAAAGATACCAGAGCACAGCCTGATCGATGTTCCTTTGTCTGAATGGGTACATGTGGGTAGAGCTTCCACCTTCAAATGGTATAAATACTGTTCCGTGCACTCAAAAAGTCCTTCAGGACCATCAGGAATCCTTTCACCTTGCCTTGAAACCCAATATGGTCGAACTTATTGCACTATTTCACTATTTTTCTGTTTTTTCTGTGTTATTGTGTTGCTCTGCTGGAGGAGCCTGTGACCTAAGATTTTCATCGACATAACTACACTTTAGCTATGTACGTATGACAAATAAAAGCCTTGAACCCTTGAACCTTGAACTTTCATAAGTCCTGAAATAAGAAGACTACTGCTGGTCCGTATAAGAATTTGAAATTGTTGGAAAAAACGGAAGAGCATATAAAAAATATAAGCTCTGATGTATTCTTTTTTCAAACTCAACTTGCGTAAAAGCACAATCTGTAATTCTCTGCCACTAGAGTCTCAAATCAAAACATAAACAAAAACAGAGCATGGGAGTTGTAGTCTTCTTCACTATAGCCGTCAATGGAGTCCTGGTTAAGATTCGCTAAGTGTTCGTCTTTCCAGAGATTTTGGCCGTGTGAGAGTTTTCCACAGAGATCTGCTCTCCAAAACAATCTGACCCACAGATTCAAACCAGTACAAACACTTAATATACTGTAGCTGTTTCACGTTAAAGAACGATGTCTTCTCCTATGCTCTTTGGTAGATAAAACAAGATTTATAGTAATATCCATCATCCAGTTAAGTAAATAGCACCAAGGTCTAAGAGGTGTATTTCAACAATTTGACATTAAAGCTTGATTAAAGATCAATTTATGATATTTTCTGGCAGACAAATGAATGCAAACAGGATACTGTGGGACAGAGTCGTTTTTTGTGTGATAATGTTGAACATGTTACCATGATGCTGAGAGGTAAAATAATCTCAATATTGAAACCATTCATATAAATAAAGCCTTGCATGTAGTGTTTCAATCAAACCATATTCACCTCCATGCGCCATTGGAGAACAAATCCAACTCTCCAGCCCTCAACCAGCTTCACTCATGAGTCATTTAACCAAAAAGTGCATCTTGGTAGCTTGTGCTGTTTTGTCCCAGTAGGGCTGATCATAGGCAATTAAGGATGGTGACAGGTTGGCGAGGCCTTGACCCCGCCCACGAATGTATAGATTTATTGATATTTGACACAGCTAATGGTGATCGCCCTCTCTTGTTTTTCTACAAAGCATTGGGATAAAAGGCAAGTTTTAGAAAGGCTTCTGTCAATCAAATGCGGTACATCGGCTCTATTTGCAGGACAAGTTATAAAAATGCTGAGCAGTCACGCAGAAAACGGGACACCTGGTCACCCTGACTCAATAACGTATATAACAATGGTCTAGTCCAGCGGTTTCCAACCTTTTTCAACTCAGTGCCCACTTAAGAATCTAAACATTTTTCGTGGCCCACATTCAACCATAAACAATATGGAGGCTAAATAAAGTTCTGATTGGTCAATTCAGAACATGTGACACGTTGTTAATCCAGTAGAACAGACCGCTGTCAAGGACTGTAATGACCGTTGCTGAGGAGGATCGAGAAAGAGAAAGGAAAGGAGGTTAAAATTAAAGAAATCTTTATAATGAAAATGTTTCCACACAAATCATAATATTTTGGAACTTATTTGGCGGCCCACTTGCAATGCCTTCCCACAGGTTGTGAACTGCTGGTCTAGTCATTTCTTATCATTTCAAGAAACTTTACCTTTTTAAAACGTTCTTTACGTCTCTAAACACTTTTGAATCAACTTGGGTTCCCTTTCGGTCCTGTTCTCCATCATCCCCTCGCTCCACCCCACGGCCTCCATCCATCAGCTGTCAGACGGACACACAGATGGGTGGAAAGCAAGAGGGAGGAGGAGGTAAGGGAAGGATGGAAGGGAAGCAGGAGAGGGAGAGGTGTGACCCATATAGCGGAGCCGTGATTATTTTTAGAAGAAACTGTCCTAATTGGCAAGCCGCTGGGAGAGCAACAGCACTGCTCTGGTTCCCTACTCCTTGTCCTTCACCTCCTCAACCTTCACTTCTCCTTGGCTTTCTCCTGCCGCCACATCCTCGTGTCCTCTTTCACCTCCTGGAATTGGTCTTTTCTAAGACTTCATGCCTCTTTTTATACCGCCCTTCCCTGCTCCTTTTCTATATCAGTGCCTCAACCTTTGCCTTTACCAATTCTTTGTTTGAGTCTTTCCACTTTCGTGCTCTCTCAAGGTGTCACATCTTCAACTTTTTCGCTACTCTGCCATCTGTCTTCACCCTTCTACTCCTAGCCCTCCTTTCTGTTGTGTCCTCATTATTGACCCATCTTCCCTCTTTGATCTCCTAGCATAAAGCTAAACAGTTTGCTTACTGATGGCAGATACATACATATTCTTGTATCTAACTGATACTTGCGAAATACCAATCAATTCAAGTTTCTTCTGTTTAAAACCATTGTTTTAGTTTTATATGATGTCTTATTTGTAGAGCAACCATGATGATATGGCAATGCTGTTCAGGACTTCTTTACAAAAGTAGCATAAAAGCATTGCAAAAGTTAGATATTCATTGGGCAACTTTAAGAACAAGTTAGTAAGGAAGTAAAACACAAATTAATGAGCATCAGGATATTGCCAAAACCCAACACACATATGGAGAAAACTATAAAAGCAAGGAATCTCCGTCTGTTTTTTTTCTCTGTATGTCATTTTCTATATCTCAAGAACTTGACATGTTGGGCTTTAACTTTTAAATTGCAAGTGTTTAGCTAAAAATGTTTAGCATCTATAGATTTTCCACCATTTTGAACTGTGTCCACATCGGTTTTTTTCAGACTTCTCCAAAACATCTTTAACAATCGTCACCAAATTGGATTTGGATGTTCAACACAGTTTTGATATAGCTGGTCCTCAAAGTCTTGCTCAAATGTTGTAGGCAGTGCTTGAATTGCAAAATTCAATATTGGTATTTTTCCTGAATGCTATTAAAACCACATTTCATAGCCATACAAAGTTGATGCTAAGAGACCAATTGATGGCACTGTAGCAGGACTTGTCTTTGTGGTTTGTGCGACTGTCCCTTTGAATCTCTAGAGAACTGTTTATCCAAAACTTCTTCACACTTGAGTTGACAATCAGCCACAGCACAATTATTGACAAAACTGCAAGCAGCACTTCTGGGGTTGAAGCAATTAGCCTGCTTACAAAGTACAGTCTTTCCAAACGTCCATGCAGACTGAATGGTCCTGCTCCCCAACAACTGTTTAAGCAGGAAAACCCCGGAGCAAAGTCATCTTCCCATTAAACTGGGATTGTAGCAGTTCTATAACTCTGGGAATATGAGTGGAGCAAGGACTTACGTAGGAAGTACTCGGAAGCATCTGCCGTATAGTCAGCATCCTCCGGGAAGTGATCTATCTGCTTACACATGCCTTTAAAAGAACCTGTGTGAGAAAAGAGAAAAAACACATTGAGATACAGAGTTATTAATATCGTCAGAAGTCAGAGAGCTTTAATTATTTATTTGACAGGAGAAAAAGAACACATAATGATAAGTGTTTTTGTGTGCTTCTCTAAATCAGTAATCAGTAACCGATGATCATTGACTCATCACATTCATTGCAGTAAAAATAAATAATAAAAGCAGCAGGAATAACTCCTGAAACCTAACCATGAGTCAGCATTTTATCACTTCCTGTTCCCTCATCTGAAAGTCAGTGTTTTTCTTAATGTGTGTTTGGTTAGCCTGAAATAAGGTTAACACAAGCTGAAGAGATTTTAACATTTTGTTCTATGACATAAATACGTCAGTAAATAGCCAACTGGTGTATAACGTGTCTAAATGAGACGACTAAACGTCATCACGCCCAAAATTAGCCGCCTTTAGCTTAGCGATGGTGACGTGAAGTCATGTGACCGTGCTGTAGTTCCTTTATAGCCCAACATTAGCCGCCTTTAGCTTAGCGGTGGTGACATGAAGTCATGTGACCGTGCTGTAGTTCCTTTATAGCCCAACATTAGCCGCCTTTAGCTTAGCGGTGGTGACATGAAGTCATGTGACCGTGCTGTAGTTCCTTTATAGCCCAACATTAGCCGCCTTTAGCTTAGCGGTGGTGACATGAAGTCATGTGACCGTGCTGTAGTTCCTTTATAGCCTAGCGTCAGCTTTTTACTTCTGGAGATTGTATTTACGCTTAAAAACGCAGAAAACTAATGTTAATATGTGATGATTATTGTGTGAGTTTCAGTATCATTTATTTGACACAGCCCTCTTTCTGCATTAATCCAATTCCAAATCCATAAATCCACTTTTGTGGAGGATCTGGTGTTATCCTTAAATCTGGATTAGCCAATACAGATGTGTCATACCTGCAGGACTATATAACAGATAAAAGAAAGAACAAAAAGATGCCGCTGGGCAGGAGGAAGGTAAAAGTTGTGAATTAGGGGAACAAAAGATGAATAAAGGTGGCGTGGATCTAAACAAAAAAAGGTGACAAATGGATGACGATGAGAATTGGGAGAAGGTTAGCTTCAGCATTCAAGAAAAAGGAAAGAGGGAGAGGAGGAAGAGAGATTTGTCATGAGCTTTGAAGGAAACACATCACAGGAGAGAAGGAAGAAGACAGGAGGAGTTTAATCTAAACGCCTCGACAGAGCAGGTGGGAGTGAGAGGAGGAGAGAGGGAGCAAAATGCAAATGAAAGAGAGGAAGAAAGGACGGCTGATAGTGCCGCTCATTAAGAAGAATTGCCTGTGTGTGTGTGTGTGTGTGTGTGTGTGTTTGTGTGTGTGTGTGTTTAGCTTGGTTCAGCTCCAGTGGTAATTGTATGCCCTCCCAAACCACTGCAATTAAATGGGCCCTTGTTAATTGGCTATTGCAGGACGAAAGACTTGCGCCGACTTTCAAATGGGCATCGGTTACACACACACACACACACACACACACACACACACACACACACACACACACACACACACACACACACACACACACACACACTTGCACAATTTGTGTCACACATACACACACACACATACACACACACACCCACACACACACACATACACACACACACACACATACAACAAACACACACACA
This sequence comes from Dissostichus eleginoides, assembly GCA_031216635.1. Taxonomy (NCBI): domain Eukaryota; kingdom Metazoa; phylum Chordata; class Actinopteri; order Perciformes; family Nototheniidae; genus Dissostichus; species Dissostichus eleginoides. The sequence goes on along the minus strand of CM062266.1, from coordinate 37,658,784 downwards.
CACACACTCATATACACAGTAGCATCAGCCATATTCAAGAGCCGTCTCACAGTGAGAGTCTTAGTAAGATATGTTTGCGTTTTTATCATGACGAAAGATTTAAAACAACAATTTCATACCAAAACTCGACACACAGGAGTAAAAAGAAAAAATATGACAGCACTCTAGAAGAAGCCTGTTTCATATTTACATATCTTTAATCCACCGCAGAAAACACTCAGACGAACAAAGTGTTTCTCCTCAGGTAGACGTTTGATAAGATACATTAAAGACATTTCAGGAGGAAGCGGCTCGGAAAACCATTCAGCATTCCTCAGAAACACTTTCATCATTTTATCGTTTCTGTCTTTGAGCTGCGTGTCGAAATGATGTGAAATAACTGTGATGATCAACAGCGCTGTGTGTTTGCAGGAGGAAAAGCACACATTTACATGGACCCTTGTCTCTATAACAATTCCTTCTGCAAATCTGAAGGATGCTACAGAGTGGTGGAGTCCTAAAACCCGGAAATTACTCGGCTTTTGTATCACTTCCTGTACCCTTGTCTGGAAGTCAATGGTTTTCTGAATGGGTTTTTGGTTGAAAATAATGTCTGTGGTTGACATACGCTGAACAATTGTTAAGGTTTTGTTCTACGACATAAAATACGTCGGGAAATACCCCACTGGTGAATTTAAAAAGTGTCTAAATGAGACGACTAGACGCCAACACGTAAAAATAAAGAGCTTTTTGAACATGAAAGCATGGAGACATGTCACAGTAGAGACACTACATACTGATATACACCTGAACATCAGCAGGAGAGGACTCTTTAAAGTAGAGACACTACATACTGATATACACCTGAACATCAGCAGGAGAGGACTCTTTAAAGTAGAGACACTACATACTGATATACACCTGAACATCAGCAGGAGAGGACTCTTTAAAGTAGAGACACTACATACTGATATACACCTGAACATCAGCAGGAGAGGACTCTTTAAAGTAGAGACACTATATACTGATATACACCTGAACATCAGCAGGAGAGGACTCTTTAAAGTAGAGACACTACATACTGATATACACCTGAACATCAACAGGAGAGGACTCTTTAAAGTAGAGACATACTGATATACACCTGAACATCAGCAGGAGAGGACTCTTTAAAGTAGAGACACTACATACTGATATACACCTGAACATCAGCAGAACATATCCTCTTTAAGTCCATTCATCAATTTTGTTATCCTTCCTGTCTGAATCTTTTTAAATGTTATTTTCTCAAGTTGTTGCTAGGAGACGTGCAACGGAGAAGAAACTGTAAAAACATCATCACTATCTCCACTGTGAAAACACTACTTCCTGACATCATTGTAGGTTTGATTCACTGAGTTTCTCATGTCTTATAAAAGACCTGTAGTGTTTTGGAGGCTGTTGTATTTTTGACTTTTTATTTTAATTATCCAGAATGTTTTATATTGTTTTGTGTATATTGTTTATATTTGATATCATATGTTTCATTTAATGTGTAATTGTTAATTATATATTCCACTTTTTTAAGTATTTTAAGAATTGTATTATAAAGTCTGAACACATCTATCTATCTATCTATCTATCTATCTATCTATCTATCTATCTATCTATCTATCTGTCTGTCTGTCTGTCTGTCTGTCTGTCTGTCTGTCTGTCTGTCTGTCTGTCTGTCTGTCTGTCTGTCTGTCTGTCTGTCTGTCTGTCTGTCTGTCTGTCTGTCTGTCTGTCTATCTATCTATCTATCTATCTATCTATCTATCTATCTATCTGTCTATCTATCTATCTATCTATCTATCTATCTATCTATCTATCTATCTGTCTATCTAAGATGCAACATTACTGTATGTCAAACAACTCAATTTGCATTCAATGCCCTGTAGTTGGCTTCAATCTCTTTACGATATCACCCCCCCGCTCTCTCTCTGCAACACAAACCCACCCACGCTGCAGCACATGTACTCTGGAATTGCATTTTTCTTTCCTTCCCTCTCCTATCGCTCTCTCACATGCACCCCGAGGACCAGATTCCCATTTGAACTGAGCTCAGCTCCTCCTCCTCTCACTCTCTTTATTCCTTCCACAATTCAAATGAAGAGCACGTTTTATCGTCTCGACAGAAAATGAAACATCGACCATTACGTCATTATCTGAGATCACATTGACATTAACAGATTGCTAGGAAGCAAAACACATTAATGGATCTTAGATTTCAGCAGAATTTATTAGCTTCAAGCCTCATTGAAGAGGCCCTATTCTGTGTGTCTCTACTTTAAAGAGTCCTCTCCTGCTGATGTTCAGGTGCATCAGTATGTAGGTTCTTTACTTTAAAGAGTCCTCTCCTGCTGATTTTCAGGTGTATATCAGTATGTAGTGTCTCTACTTTAAAGAGTCCTCTCCTGTTGATGTTCAGGTGTATATCAGTATGTAGTGTCTCTACTTTAAAGAGTCCTCTCCTGCTGATGTTCAGGTGTATATCAGTATGTAGTGTCTCTACTTTAAAGAGTCCTCTCCTGCTGATGTTCAGGTGTATATCAGTATGTAGTGTCTCTACTTTAAAGAGTCCTCTCCTGCTGATGTTCAGGTGTATATCAGTATGTAGCGTCTCTACTTTAAAGAGTCCTCTCCTGCTGATGTTCAGGTGTATATCAGTATGTAGTGTCTCTACTTTAAAGAGTCCTCTCCTGCTGATGTTCAGGTGTATATCAGTATGTAGTGTCTCTACTTTAAAGAGTCCTCTCCTGCTGATGTTCAGGTGTATATCAGTATGTAGTGTCTCTACTTTAAAGAGTCCTCTCCTGCTGATGTTCAGGTGTATATCAGTATCTAGTGTCTCTACTTTAAAAAGTCCTTTCCTGGGGTTGTGTGGGAGAGTAACTCTTTCTGGAGGGAACACAGGGATTTTAGCCTTTGCAGACCATTTACATGCACTAAAACCTATAGATCAAACTACAGGAGAGGAAGCACCCCACAAAGCAGAATATGACCCTTTAGTTTACTAACTTTGTAACCCTGTTGGCCTGTATGTAGTGTGGACAACATTTATAATAATAATAATAATATCCTAATTGGAGAACAAACTAAAATACCTTTCAGAGAAATAAGGCACTTTTGAAACCAGAGGTTGTTGACCTGACTAAAGATCCATGTTTATATTTATCTCCTTAGACAAAACAACAATTCCTGATTTGAGGGTTCAATACAGAACAAGACAAGCCTTTCTTTTATAAGCAGCTGGGCTCAACAATCATTTTCTTGATAAAAGTCGTGCCCTTAGGCTTTCTCTACTCTAAGAATAAACGATTGCATGCTTTTCTTATCTTCAGTGACATCAACCAATCTGAAGATCACACAGAAACACACCTTTGGGTCCGTAATACCACTTTGTTTGTGTTTTCTTACACCAAATTAGGTGCATATTTGCAGGGAAAACAAATTAAAAAGCAGATTTCTCATTGCAATGAGGCAGGTATTCCTTTCATTATTTTTGTTGGTGTTACTTGTTGTCTAACTTGTGATGATGTAGTTTATGTTATACCGTGTTGAGAGAATACATTAACAAACATGTCCAGTGTTTGTCTTTCATTACCGGCTCTTCTGCTTCATCTGTGCTTTACATTTCATTTATAGTTCCAAAGCTAATTGTACATATGGTACTGCTCATCTTCTGGAAATGTTGCTGCGATGATACTTGTCAAAACACAACAATAAAGCGTAGTTATCAACCGGTGGTGCTAACAATGGCTAACCCAAGGTGATGCTAAACAACAACAACTTTGTCTGGCTCTTTTGGATTTTGTTTATTGTTATTAAAGATGCCCATAAAAATAGGGGCCGGTTTGTTAGAGCCAGTATTTAGTTTTTATAAAAAAGGCCACCTAATTGTGACGTCTGTAGTCAACACAGTATAAAAGACTACAATTCCCACGGCGCCTCCTCTAAAAAGAGATGAGCAAACTGTCAGAAAGACGCCGTCGAGGCTCAGTTTTGGCCATCTTTTTCCCACTTGTGCTACTGGAGCCCAGTCACTCCCAGTTAAGACCTCTGATTTCAAATGTGAACTGAACGCAGCATTCATGACAATTGTACACTATCTAACTGAAGTCAAAAGCCAGGTGATAGTGGACTGTTTGTCCAATGGGAAGATGGCTTTACTGCATTAAACCCCCATCAGAAACCTCCCTCTCCTCAGTTGTCATAACGAGGTGTCGTTCTTCCAAATTGCCGCTCCTTAAATTATACATCCTTCTCAAACAAGAAGCAGATACTATTATTCTTTGACCAACCAAGAGTACACACATCCTTTCCTCAAGTAGAAGTACAGATACTCGTGTTTAAAAATACTCTGGTGAAAGTAGAAGTACTGACTAAACTTCTTTACTCAAGTAAAAGTAAAGAGGCTTTGAAATGTACTTCAGTAAAAAGTACCCATAACTACCAGCTGTTTTAAAGAGTACCTGACCTCCCTTTATATTAATAGAATAATAATGTCATTGTTAGCTAATGAATGTTTCCATGCTGAACAACGGCAACATGACAACGTTTTCATTGGTCCCTCTTCTTTAGAGAAGACCAGGAAATGATGGATACACGGATCGTGTTCAAATCAATAGGCTCTAAATAATAATGATCACGCCACCAAACACACATTCAAACTAAAGGAACCAGCCTGTTTGGAACATGTAAGAAGTAGAAAGTACAGGTATTTGGGTTCAACATGTAAGAAGTAGAAAGTACAGGTATTTGTGTTCAACATGTAAGAAGTAGAAAGTACAGGTATTTGTGTTCAAAATGTAAGAAGTAGAAAGTACAGGTATTTGTGTTCAACATGTAAGAAGTAGAAAGTACAGGTATTTGAGTTCAACATGTAAGAAGTAGAAAGTACAGGTATTTGTGTTCAACATGTAAGAAGTAGAAAGTACAGGTATTTGTGTTCAAAATGTAAGAAGTAGAAAGTACAGGTATTTGGGTTCAAAATGTAAGAAGTAGAAAGTACAGGTATTTGTGTTCAAAATGTAAAAAGTCGTCAGAAAAATAAGTAGTGGAGTAAAGTACTGATACCAGAAACATGTACTTAAGTACAGTAACTAAGTATTTGTACTCCACTACTTCCCACCTCTGACCTCGGGGGTCATCAGGGATCAGTCCCCCACTTATCCTCACAGCGTGAAGGACCCCTGCGACTCTCCGCAGATAATTTATATTGGACCCCAGTGACCCCCCCTGCTGTCACGAGCCAATCACAGAGCAGCGTGTCGACTCACCTCATGCCCGTTAAGCACAGTGATGAAACACTAGCTTCCTTTTATGAAGTATTAACATCCTAACCCACTGCGAAAGATGTGTGTGTGTGTGTGTGTGCGTGTGTGTGTGTGTGCGTGAGTGTGTGTGTGTGTGTGTGTGTGTGTGTGTGTGTGTGGGTGTGTGTGTGTGTGTGTGAACGCCCTCTTCTGATCCAGTCCAGTTATGCAAATGCTCGGCACAGCGTCTTTATTCTTTATGCTAATTGTGGCTCAATCTATCTGTATGTTAAAACGCAGTTAAAGTAATCCCTCAGCTGTAGAGGTGGATAAACATCAGAGACCTCAAAGCTGACGTGTTGCTCGTTCAGCTGATTACAAGTGTGATGAAGAGGAGGTCCTGTCCTTTTTTCCTCAATACCATTAATGTTAATTCATCCGGGAGAGGGTTTTCTTACGAGTGATGCACTTGTTATTCTTATTCCTTTCATTCATTTGCAAATATGTACTTGTATTCTGTAGGTTTCTCAACACATCCAGAGCATCATTATTTAAACAAAGATCTGATGCTGGTCTGTAATGTTACATCAGTACGGTTCACAATAATGCTAACATTCATCTGTGCATAGTGGATCCTGTGTGCTTTAATTTCTTATAAAAGAGGCAACGTAAAGGCACCTGCAGATAGCTAGGAAGATGAGGACACTATTGTTTAACCATATTACAGAGAGTTGTTACCCAAAATGCCCCTAACCCTAACCCTAACCCGTCCAAATCCTTATTATCACATCGTTAAGCATGTTACTGCTCAAGAACATTTACCCTTTACGTCAAGAGTACGGTACAGATGGGATCAAGTTGCGATGTTGCACATTTTTCTGCACACTGCTAGCAAGAAGAACATCTGATGGTAGAAGTCGTATCTTGAGATTTTGACTTACTTTTGACGAGCCAGTGAACAATTTGAAAATGTAATGTCCCTTAAAACTGAGTCCTATGCTTGGTCCATTCAATGACCCATCTACAACCATGGGGGAAATGTCGCTCATATCAATATTTGTTTGTTTGCAAAAACTTCAATAACATCTCAGACCAAAATGGAGAAATCTTACTTTTGTCTTCCTGACACTTACTGAATTGTTTAAGAATGATCCTAAAGTTTGGATTCTGCCTTGATTCTTTTGGTACTTCTTTGTATTTGTATAGATTTAAACAAGTAGGAATAAAAAGTCCAAAATCAAAGCTTCAAACAGTTCAGGATAGAAACTTTGCCATACAATATGTTTCACTCCAAGATATGCCGAATATAATGAAAGTCTCAACTTCATTAAACGTCTTCGTTGTGAGCTCTATTTCATTTTAATCTTTGAACCCTGACAGCCCAAATGATTTCCGCACAATTTCAGAAACACATTCGACAACAGAGAGACCGATTAAAGATAATTGTAATAAATGTGGAGTTAGATTCTCACCCTACTTGCACTAACTAATTTAAAATAAGCAAATGACTCTCCCTATATCAGCAGGAAGGCTCCAGTCTGCACACACAACAGAAATGAGTTTGATGTTGTGACGAAAAGAGAAAACTGCTGGGTTTTTTACTGCTTTGACTCTTCTGAGACGGGGAAGTGGAGCGGTGCGTTGTCATGCGGCACAAAACAAGAAGCAGCTAATGTGACAGCGGCACAAATGGCTGCTTAATTATAATTTGGCAGAGCATGAGGACAGGTGGTCAGGGACCGCCCGGTAACCAGGTGTTCACACTCCATCCAAGCGAGTTCATCACTGCTGTAATGACCCTCTCTGGTCAAATGAGACAGGTAAGGGCTCTAAATATGAGAACCAATGCATAGACTTCCAAAAGTGATATGGTTCTGCATGCTGATTGAGATTTAAGCACTTTTTTAGTCATATTTTGCCAAAAATATTGTTGATTGTTGCCATGTTTAGGGTTGCAAAATGCATCGTAGTTTAATTGACATTTTAGTGCGATATTCAGATTGCAGGAAGAGCAGTATTACTTAAAGATATTGGATTATACAGTATTGTACATTTGCAGAGATATCCCTACCATTAAATCGAAGAAAACACGTTTCTTTACATGTAGGGAACAGTGGTGCATTCAGCGTTTCCTGGTCTTCCGTCAGCTGCTTTTTATCCGAAATGAATCAAGTATTCGGCAAATATAAACGCCCTCACAAAGAGAAGCTCTAGGCAGAAACAGAGCAGCGTTAAAAAAAAGTCAATTAAGTCTGTACTGAACTACCAATTAAGAGAATAATTGACATCACTGTTAATGATCCGGACAGAGGTAAGATCTAGGTAAGAGCTAACGTTATGCTAACTGGATGCTGAATTTAAAACATGGACATTTTTGAATCACTGGGATCCACTGTGCTGTAAACCAGGAAGGAGCTCACTTTTCAAACCACATCCATCGACAGGAACAACATGACATTTCAGCAAAGCACTTACGTAATGTTCAATGACAACTTTAATTAACAGGTATTTATTTATATAATACCGAAGCATGTCAACAACAGAATAGAAACTCAAGTATTGTACGTTAAGGTTAGGAAAAGTAAGCCGTAACAGTAAAACAAAAAAGACGAGTAAAGACTTCCGAGAGCTTCACCTCTACGCCACTTACGATCTACGTTATCACATGAAAAGGACACTACTTCCAGCAGTGACCCTATACATTGGCACTAAATCAAAAATATTATGCTGCAGGAATGTCTTTTATTAATTAACACCTAGATATGCTTTTATAATACCATCTTTCAGGCCTTTGGAGGGTCTTGGTGATACTGAAACAACGCCTTTCAGAAGGTGTAAATGAAGAATCCTCCATCACCACGGCTAACCTTTACACCTGGGGAAATGCATGTCTCCAAGAGGAGATTTGTCACATTTTTCATGGGCACAACCCCCACACTCAGCTCTGCTGCTCATCCCACAAGTGCATGTTCCTCATAAATGTGGCACTATTTGAAAGGTAAGAAAACAAGCTTTCCAACGGCATAAGAAGCATTGTTACAACAAAGAAATAATCGACCAAACACATATCTCCTTACTTTTTGTGTTATAGAATCACTTTACTGCGTCGAATCTTGTGATAAAAGGTCAGGGTTACATTCTACTAAATGCATCAAAGTTAAAAGGTACAAATATTGAAGTGACTGTTATTTTGTATATATTGATTGTTGTGCTTTTATTTATGTCTCTGTCTGTACACACAAACTGAAAGATTGACAGTAAAGTTGACTGACTTTGACTTTGAAATCTAAAATGTGCATTTAAGAGCTGCATGTATTCCCAACAGGAACCAGTGAACATGACCAGCTGACCTCCTCAACACGATGTCTGTGCTGCTGGGAGGAAACTGCTGAATCGTACAGGCTAATGCACATGTTGGAACGCCCCCCGCTGCAGAACAGCCTGCTATCATGTATAATGTAGAAGCATGCTAGCATTACAGATACTGCTGCTGTTCCCATCATGTATTCACCCCCTGCATTAGAACAGCACATCTCTCTTTAATTTATAATAGGAACTTAAAGTCAGGTCAGTAACAGATGTTTCTGTGTAGTTTGAAGAAGCAGGAAAACAGCAACACTTTTTTTTAGGACAGAGCTCTAAAGTAGTTCAGCGGTTGAAAGAGTTGTTCATGTAGCACTCTCAAGAAAACATGTTGAGTGCATCCTAGTCTCGAACAAGCTTTGCAGTTCTTAAGATCACATTAAACAACCTTGCTATCCCCCAAAAACAGGTACAACAATCTGAAACTGGAGCAGGAAAAACACATCCTGACTCAACCAGTTGAGCCCCGAGCCTGTTTTTCAGGCCTCAGGCTCGAAAATGACATTCCCAGAACAAATGACTATATCTTCACTCCTAAAAGGGGTAAATGAATAATCTTTTTTCTCAAAGCAATGATAAACCTGTGAGTTGGAAGTAGAACAGTCAGAATCAATATAGAATTTTTTTTATTTAAAAATAAATTCAGATTGAACATAGTAAAAAAAATGTAAATTATAGTGTCCGTCCAAAAAAAAACATTACTTATAGTGAAAACCACTCTTGAATGATGGGATAGTAGACTAAAAGCTATAACATATAATAAGTACCCTGTATCAAGATTGATGCAAAACAAGTGACATTTGACCTTATTAGAGAGATTTAGAAAAAAATCCTCACTTCTGGGGTCATTTGGGTTTTTCCATATCTCTGGAACCCATTGGTCGATTTTGGTGATTGACACCTCTTTAGAGCCAATATAATCGAGGGGAAGTTCCTAAAATCCATCTAAACATTACCCATTGAGGAGTGAGAGTTATGCACACGTAGCTTTCCCAAAACCGAAAGCTCTGTTAGGCTCTATATGAAAAATACGTTTATTGTCATAAATGTTATGATGGATTATCAGTAATCATTTCAAAGTGACACAGACACATTGGATTAACCTATGGATTAACCTTCAGCAGCGTTTATATGCGTTTTAATGCCATTGAACACAACTTTTGATCAGAAAACATCAAAGGTAAGACACATTTGCCGTTGTAAAGTGAAGCTGTGTGTTGTCTCGGGCTTAAGAGGTTAAGGTACATTCCTAAAAAGTCTTTAGATATTTTGAACTGTTGCACCGTCAAACCATCAAGTACCTGCACGATCTTTCCAGAACTGATGAGATCTGTGGTACACTTCCTGTAAGTCAGATCTGCACATTTTGCCTGAGCCAATTATCGTCAATTCAAAGAGTTATCAGGGGAAGTCATAGCATAGTATCTTGAGAAAAAGGCCAAACGTCTTGGTATGGTATAATAAAACGTTGTAGTGTACCAGTTGAAAAACCTCAAAGTCCCAGCATAGTATGACAACTTTTGTTGTACGTATGTCATGGTATTGTATCATGTGTTGGTACCATCTACTTCTGACGTCAACAGCTTATGTTCCACCAATTTAAAATATATTAAACTAGATGTTGGGACGAATGGACAAATTACAACAAGATGCAAACAGTAAAAAAACGGATGGATCCTGTTGAAATAATCAACCTGATCATGTGTTGTAAGCCATGCTCCTGAGGTTCATCCTTTAGTTTATTTAAAGAGACCATGAATGTGCACATGTCTGTTTGCAGCATGTTATTTAGCATAGGGTCTTATTTATTATAGGGTCTTATTTATTATAAGGTCTTATTTATTATAGGGTCTTATTTATTATAGGGTCTTATTTAGCATAGGGTCTTATTGAGCATAGGGTCTTATTGAGCATAGGGTCTTATTTAGCATAGGGTCTTATTGAGCATAGGGTCTTATTTAGCATAGGGTCTTATTTAGCATAGGGTCTTATTTAGCATAGGGTCTTATTGAGCATAGGGTCTTATTTAGCATAGGGTCTTATTGAGCATAGGGTCTTATTTAGCATAGGGTCTTATTGAGCATAGGGTCTTATTTAGCACAGGGTCTTATTTAGCACAGGGTCTTGTAACATGTGTAAAAGGTCCAAAGGTATAGTGCTGTGTGAACTAAAAAGAAGTGTAATAAAACCTGTGAGATTCTGTTATTCTTTAGACAGACACATACTGTATACTCTTGGCGGACTTGACGCAAGTATTCGGTCTCTTATACTGTTGGACAAGAATATAATCATTCCTTCAATCATTAGTGTGTCCGTGTTTCTGTTTGGTTATATCTTGTTATGTCTTGAGTGTCTAAGGTTTCGGAACCACGACAATCCAAATTAGGACAAAGACGCCTATGATATTATTGGTGCACACATTGGTGCCATTTAAATGTAAACCATTGCAAACAGGATTTGGAACTAGAAAGGGGTCGAACAACTTAAAGAGTAGACGCAACAACAAACAACAACAACAAGGGCAAATAGTTTATCCAAATAAGGACGATGACGGCAATGAGACATGGTTGCACACATGTGATTAAAACGTGCACATTTGGACAGGATTTGGAACAGAAAAATGGTCTTGAGGAGTTTTAGTGAAACCTCAACCACCTGCAAACACACTCTGTCCTGCTTTCAGAAGTCCCTCAGCTCCCTCACCCATCTATCCTACTTTTGTTTAGAGAAACTTTCTGCCATGTTTCCCTCCCCATCGCCCTCCGATAACCTTCTTTTGGCCCAGAAAAGAGAAGGTAAAGGAGGGTAATGAAAAGAGGAAGGAAGTGGAGGGACTTGAGATAAAGAAATGAAGGAAATTGTGAGACTCGTGAAGCAAATTAATTGATAAATGAGGCAACAGATGTTTAGTGAAACTCCAGCAGGCTGTATGTGGAGCAGCTACCTGCCCTCATTCTGCAGCTCCACTTTATTTGAGCCCAAAATCAGAGAGACAGCAGCCCTGGTTTTACACCACATGATTCATATTCATTATAGTGGCAGCTTATCAGAAACGACAGAAGAGGGGACACTTCAGATGGAATCACATTGGATAAAAAGCTTGTCTGAACATCATGCATATCACTACATTGACTATACTTCTACTGTTGTGCAATAACTCTGCTTATGTGCAACACATTTTATATTTATATTAATTAATCTCATCACCTGCTTCTACTTTACTCATTTCATACGTTCACTTATTTTTAAATTGCTGGAACTTATTTATCAAGGATGTGTGCTTTGTGGTTTCATTAACACGTGCTTCCCTCTTTATTTAATATGTAAGTCTTCTCATTTAGCATTTTGTATCAGCACTGTTGCCGCTGTGGAACAAATAATAAAGGCTTTCTGATTAAAATGCAGGATGTAAATGGGTCAGAATGATCTGCAGAGGGTCAATGAGCATCGTTCTGCCTTTCTCCCCCATCCATCTCTCTCCTCTTCCTCCTCTTCCTCCTCCTCCCCCATGATGGCCGTTACGTAACATTACTAAAGACACCACAACCAGGGAGCACTGACCCAGTATCTAATGGAAGAGAGGGGGGAGGAAGAGGAGAGAGAGAGAGAGAGAGAGAGAGAGAGAGAGAGAGAGAGAGAGAGAGAGAGAGAGAGAGAGAGAGGAGAGGGGGAGAGAGAAGAGAGAGAGAGAGGAGAGAGGAGAGAGAGAGGGAGAGAGAGAGAGAGAGAGAGAGGGGGAGAGAGAGAGAGAGAGAGAGAGAGAGAGAGAGAGAGAGAGAGAGAGAGAGAGAGAGAGAGAGAGAGAGAGAGAGAGAGAGAGGGAGAGAGAGGGAGGAGACGAGACAGACAATGAATTCAGGCAAATAGCAGCCGGGACATTTGAACTATAAATAACCGAGATACTAGCAGCAGCTCTGGTGTCCTCTTTTATTCCAGCCTCACCCTTTCCTCCCCAAAATATTCCCTTTTGAAAATCAGTTTTTTATTTGTAGGTTTTTCCTCCCAGCTACTCATCAAAGTAGAGGAAACGTACCCAGATTGTACGAGCTTCACACTAATAAACATCTGGAGTTTAAAGGGGTCCTATTCCTTGCCTGAAACGCACTCCTTTGTTTACTTAAGTAACATCACTGTAACACTCACGCTCCTATTGGCTAGCGCTCCAACACATTATACGTGATAGGCTAAGGGGCGGAACGTCTCTAAGCGGTTGACCAATCACAACAGAGCCGGCCAGCTAACCAATCAGAGCAGACTGGGCTCTGGTTTCAGACAGAGGGTGAAAAGAGGAGCTGCAGCACAGACAGTATGAGAGAAATAAAGAGCTGTTTGAACATTAAAGCATGGAGACATGTCCCAGTAGAGACACTACATAATGATATACACCTGAACATCAGCAGGAGAGGACTCTTTAAAGTAGAGACACTACATACTGATATACACCTGAACATCAGCAGGAGAGAACTCTTTAAAGTAGAGACACTACATACTGATATACACCTGAACATCAGCAGGAGAGGACTCTTTAAAGTAGAGACACTACATATTGATATACACCTGAACATCAGCAGGATAGGACTCTTTAAAGTAGAGACACTACATACTGATATACACCTGAACATCAGCAGGAGAGAACTCTTTAAAGTAGAGACACTACATACTGATATACACCTGAACATCAGCAGGAGAGGACTCTTTAAAGTAGAGACACTACATACTGATATACACCTGAACATCAGCAGGAGAGAACTCTTTAAAGTAGAGACACTACATACTGATATACACCTGAACATCAGCAGGAGAGGACTCTTTAAAGTAGAGACACTACATATTGATATACACCTGAACATCAGCAGGATAGGACTCTTTAAAGTAGAGACACTACATACTGATATACACCTGAACATCAGCAGGAGAGGACTCTTTAAAGTAGAGACACTACATACTGATATACACCTGAACATCAGCAGGATAGGACTCTTTAAAGTAGAGACACTACATACTGATATACACCTGAACATCAGCAGGATATGTCACTGGTCTCCTTTCTTCCACTAATCATCTCCCCAGCTAACAATCAAAGTAGGAAATTGTTCTTGTTACAACCTTTGGATCTAAACTGTTATGTTTCCAATGATTTTAACGCCATAAAATGAGTTTTATGTCATAATCATCTTGATTTGCAGCTGAAAAAGTGTCACATTAAGCCTCATTTCATTTTAATATGCCTACGTTGTGATCTGTTACCAATTAATTTCACCCTGATTAGTTGTTTTTCAGGTTATGGTTTAATATCTGGTATGAACGCATCAGGAGAATATTTGCATCGTTGATTTCTGCATCAGAAAAAGCTTCAACATATAACAACATTCAGGAGTTTTTTTGCTGTTTTCAGCAGTGTTCTTTTTGCACATCGACTGGTTAGTAATAGAGTACAGATAAAACTCTGTGTGCACTTTGAAATCCAATCCTAACTTTAAACAATCGTACTTAGAGGAAAACTATTGCATAAGTGTAATAAACACGAGAACAAATTATCGTTAATGTTAGATTTTACAAAACAGGGATTTAAACGTCTCTTTGACGCACATACACATCTACCCACATCATGTTAACCCTTAGATGCCCGAGTGGCTGGACCCTACACTCTTCCATAAGTGGGTCTAAGAGGACCCGTATTAGAATAATATGTGTTTTTATGCCATTTTTGTCATTTTGGTTAAGAAAAATCACTTGTAAAATGTTTAGTATTATATTTTGGTTCACACTAGAAATATTTTATATTTAATTTTTCATAATTTATAATATTAGACATTTCTTTTACATTTTGAAAAAAAGCATATTGAACATATTGTCCCAAAGATCTCCACTATTCTGAGACCCTCACAGTATTCCAGTCCCTTTTCAAAACTCATCTCTTCTCCTCTGTCTACTCATAGCCCACCCCCCATCAATCCATGCCGGTTGATCAAGTTTGATAGTCCTATACCCAGGGGCGGTTCTAAGGGGGGGGCAGGGGCGGCCAGTGCCCCCCTAACACTGACTTTGGACCCCCCTGTGGCCCCCCTGAAAATGAAAAAAAAAAAAGAAATAGTTTATGATTAAACGATTTCTTGGCTGACGGAATAGGCGAAACTAACGATATTTGTCATTGTAGTCGGACCCATTAGAGCAGGGGTCTCCAACATGTCGATCGCGAGCTACCGGTAGCTCGCGAGCCCTCAATAGCCCCCACTTTACAAATATGTTTTTTTAATTTTTTTAACGCAAGCCGTCATCGCCACGGAGGAGCACACAGCCTCTGTGAGCGAGCACACCTTTATCTATTTAATATAGTTGTAAAAAATTAAGTAAGAATCATTCCAATGTGTACTATAGGACAGTAAAAAAAAAAAAAACTGTTTAAAAGGGGAGTGATTAGTCAAATATGCATAAATAAAAAGAAAGAATGCTAACTAGGTAACATAAGATAAGAAAAACAAGTTTAAATGATTTGTTATTGGTTGTGATCATATTCTAAAGATATTTAGATTATTGAAAAGTATACAGCTCCCTTTCATCTGAGTGTTGAGAGCTGTATCCATAAATTCATTTTGTGCTCAAAGTGCACCCGATTGATGCATTTAACTTCAACATTTAAAAAAAAATCTTCCCCCCTAGAGGATGTGAGGTCCAACCCCAAATACAGCAGGTTCAAATAATTTAATTGCATACAATTTATTTTAGTAAACACTGAAAACGGGTCCCACAGACCCAAACAGCACACAAAGGTTAAAGGTAAGCATATAATAATGTGTAATGAAACAAATACCAATAACTATATTGCATTGTTTTCTTATGCGCAATTACTTCATACTGTCTTTGTCTTTTTCGTCCTGCATTTATTGTGCCCCCCTCAGAAAATAACTGGCCCCAGCCTGGCCCCCCCAGTCAAATTGGTCTAGAACCGCCACTGCCTATACCCCCCCACCCTAACCTTCCCTTATATTGTAAAGCGATTTTGAGTCCTTGAAGAGCCCTATACAAATATAATGTATTATTATTATTATTATTATTATTATACTGACAGGTTTCAGATCTTGCTGTGTAAAATAATCTTCCTGAGAGGTGTCACTTGTGATGTCGTCTGTGTGTCCTACAGTGAATGTATTCCTGACAGCAACAGGTGATAAGAATCAAAGGTTCCCATAGGATCCCATAGAAAATGCATGCGGGTCATTTTTGACCCACTTATGGAAGCTTGGGGTAGAAATACAAAAACTACAATTTCTTAAAATGTAAATTTAAAATGTGAATGGCATGATATCCAAAACATGTTTTTTGAGGAATAGCTGGAATATGAAATGATAAAAAAATGTAATTACAAAGATACTTCAAGAAAACCACCTCACCGGGTCCAAAAAGACCCACTTATGCATCTAAGGGTTAAGGTGTGAAAGGTGGACACATTTTTTGCATTTTTGGCATTAATGGATGTAAAATGCTATGTTTTGTGTGATTTAAACACCATTAAATGTGTTTTGACTGCGTCTCAGCCAATAAAAAAAAAAGCTTCTCACTGCCGTTTACTTAGAAATATTTAAAGCCCTTTAATTTTTACCTTCTGTCATATATTTATATTTATGTGTATTTATAGTATTGTATAATAAGTAATACTGTATTACTACTACATGTAATTATGAGCGATTAGCTGTTATCGACAGGGAGGCATGTTAACAGGTTAGAAACCACTGTGAAACCAGCAGTGTGTGTGTGTGTGTGTGTGTGTGTGTGTGTGTGTGTGTGTGTGT
>CM062266.1:37429876-37637376 GCA_031216635.1 Dissostichus eleginoides | reverse complement strand
GATAGATAGATAGATAGATAGATAGATAGATAGATAGGGAAATTATTTTCGTCACAGAGGCAGAAGTGTGTTCAGACTTTATAATACAATTCTTAAAATACTTAAACAAGTGGAAAAGAGAATTAACAAATACAAATCAAATCAAAAATATGATATCAAATATAAACAATATACACAAAACAATATAAAACATTCTGGATAATTAAAATAAAAAGTCAAAAATACAACAGCCTCCAAAACACTACAGGTCTTTTATAAGAAATGAGAAACTCAGTGAATCAAAACTTCAATGATGCCAGGAAGTAGTGTTTTCACAGTGGAGATAGTGATGATGTTTTTACAGTTTCTTCTCCGTTGCACGTCTCCTAGCAACAACTTAGGAAGATACCATTTTGAACGTTTTATAACACTAAAGCCGTAGGTTTCTACTGTGACATGTCTCCATGCTTTCATGTTCAAAAAGCTCTTTATTTTGCGTGATCACGTATTTGATGTCGTAGAACAAAACCTTCACATCTCTTCCGCTTGTGTTAACCGCGGACCTTATTTTCAACCAAAAACTTTTGACTGCTGTTGATCCCGATTTTTGGAAATGATTTTGTTACAGAAGCATCAGTGTGACATTAAAATACAAATAATTAAAAAGTGGAATAGATAATTAACTATTTAAAATATAATGAAAAATATGATATCAAATATAAACAATCTAAAATATTCTGGATAGTTCAAATGTTCTAAAAAAATCCAACAAACTACAGAAGCATGGACATACTGTATATAAAGTATATCATTTTCACATATACAGAAAATTGTCAATAATGACCTTCGAGGGCCGAGATCAATTATACATTTCTGAGCATTACATCATTTGCATTTGCACAAACTTCCACACGTTGTACTGTAACCCTTTGCATGTTTCTAACCAAACTAAGAGTATACTATACTCCAAAAGCATGAAAGCAACAACTTGCCTTTATTAACCCTTCCTGCAGACTGGGTTGCAACATGCGTGCATCACAGCTCAACCACGAACTCAAACTGATTAAAGTGTTTGTTTTGAGAGAAACAACGCTTTCTGTACAGCGCTCAGATGGTCAATGCAACGTGTTTTAACTCATTCACAATGAAGACATTCAGGCGTTTATAGCAGCAACTGGGTCAGAGTGAAAAACAGGATTCAAACCAGGTAAAAACTAAAGATAAAATAGAATACACATACAAATAATAATAAAAAAATGTAAATAAAGTAATAAAGTAACTGTTGAAACAAGATATCACAGTAAAACGTTGAGCAATTGAATGGATATATAGACTGTGCATATTTGGATTAGATTATAATATATATACATAAGTGTGCAAAGGGTTAATTAGGGTTGCAACATGCATGCAACACTTTTAAAGAAATGCACAGCTGATCCACTCAAAACTCAAACTCGACAGAAAACTGCTGAGTCGCCTGATTCTGACTCAACTCGTGCAACAGAACCTGCTTCCTGCACGCTCTCCTCTTCATCAGGTCATCAGCTGTTAGTGAAGTACGTCAAGCATGCAATCATCCAAGTAAAACCCACTATGGGCTTCGGTTCGGATGTTGTGCATATTATAATAATTGCATTGTACAATGCCATGTCTCTTTATGCTGCTGCAACACAAACATTTCCCACATTGGGATCAATAAAGTACTTCTTATCTTATCTTATCTTAATGGTAATACGACAAAATATAGGAATGCTATGTAAAACTATAATGTATTATATTTCGTCATATACATTAAACTTCCTGATAGTTAATGATGAATTGCAAAGAAAGAAAAACGACTTATGTTCAAATCTATCTCTTTTAAGGGCAATTTCACGCCCAACTGGATGTAACAATATAGATTCAATTATTTGTTGCACATCATCCAAGTAAAACCCACTATGGGCGTTGGTTCGGTTTGGATGTTGTGCATATTATAATAATGGTACTATAACAAAATATAGGAATGCTATGAAAAACGTACAGCATAACATTTCGTCATAGATACCTTAAACGTTCTGATAGTTAATGATGAATAGCAAATTAACAACAAAGAGAAATGACTGATTTTCAAATGTATCTCTTTCAACGGCAATTATACGCACAGCTGGATATAAAAATATAGATTCATTGATTTTTTTAACTCAAATAACCCCCATTTGACTTTTGATAAAGTACGGAGGAGAATAAGATCAGGCAAAAAGAAAATAAAGGTATCAAATATCGAGAATAAAGTCCAACTTTCAGTATGTGCTACATGCTAGTTTGATTTATTTCTAAGTTCAACGTCTATTCTCAAAATGTCAGTCATATTCTGAACGTTTTCACATTTTAAACATCTTCCTCGTTCTGTGTGCTTTTGCTATCATGCAATATGCTAACAAGTCAGCAGAGGACTAACCACAGCACTCAAGAATCACATTGTGTCTGGCTTTTCTCTCTGTTAAAAAGACGATCATTAAGTCTGGGCTCATCTGCACCAAGTTTATTTATTTATTATTATTATATATACTATTTTGTATGTTTTCCCACTATGACTGAGTACGTCATTAAGTATGGTATTCCTGTCATGCTATGTTTTTTCTTTATTATTTCTTGATGTCTGTTCTGTTTGTCTTCTATGTTGAAAAAGAGAAGCATGATTTCCGACCCAAAGAAGTCTGTACTGGTGCTAACACTTCTATGCTTCTTCTCAATACAAATATTTGAAACAAAAGTACGATCATTAGAACAAAACAGCATTAAGAAGCTTTTACAAACTGGGGAATAATAGATGAGAATGCAAGCTGTGTTTCTGCAACATGCTCCGTTTAATTGTTACGTTTACACACCACCACACAACACCACCTGCCCAACACACAAACACCCACACAGTGTTTTACTGGGTCATTTAACAGCTGCATTGATCAGAGTGTCAGGAACTGATTCACTCTGCAGCTACTTACTGTACGGCTCCAAACCCTGCAGGGGTGATGAATACTGCAGAAACAAAGTGCACACGGACCAACAGAAAGACATTTCAAACGTTGAAATCACAACTTTTTAAATGCATCAATAACTACATGAGGGGTGTCAAACTCTATTTCATAGCGGGTCACATTATGGTTGCACTCAAAGGGCCGGTTGTAACTTTAAGACTAAACAAATAAACATATATAACTATATCATATATATAACATAATGTATTATATTCCATTATTGCCTCTGCATTGGATTATTATCGGATAGGGTAATAACTTCATAATTAACTACGTATGAAAGCAGAAGGCTAGGGCAAATAATTGCCAGTCTCTTCAGTGCGCATGTCACAAAATGAGATGCATGTGGGACATGTAGTTTATGGGCAACGTGCATGTTACCGTATAAAAATGTATTATATTCTTTGCTAAATCTTGCGGGCCACATAAAATGAAGCCTTGAGTTTTACACCCCTGCTCTACATGAAAGACTGTTTTAGACTGCTATAGCACACAGATTTTCTTCTAAAATGCCATTAAAATACACCTAAATAGAGTTTTCTCTTGAATATAGAGCTCAGGCATATCTAGAGCCAACTCATGAAGTCAGATGAAACCATTAGAAGATACACCTGAGACCCTGCACTGCCCAAAAGGCGACACAATGGTAAAAAAATCTGCATAATGGTCTATTTTAATCTCTCCAGCCTCACTTTCGTCTACACCCTTTCTACCTTGGACACATGCCTGTGCACCGTCACTGTAGCAATGAAATCAGAAGAAGGCTGGAGGATAAAACAGATTATTTCAAGAAACCAAAGACTATTACCTTTGGATGGGTTACCCTGGCCTTCAGAAACAAAATGTCATTTAAACTGGGACCACCTGCCAACCAGGAAGGGAATCAAAATGATCACAAAGTAACAGAAATCCACTTGACCACTAAAAGACACAATAATACTACAAAGCAAACTGCAAAAAGACAAATATAGACTGACAAAGGCTATGAAATGTGCAAGACAACCACAAAACGACTCAAAATGAACACAAAGCGTCAATAAAAAATTAAAACAGACACAAAATTATTTCAAAAGGGGCAAAACAAAGGATAAAAACAAACGCCAAGAGACAGAAACCCACAATTATTGTCTACAAAGACAACAAAATGGAGGTTTGTGTGTTTTATGGTCCATATGTAGAATATGGTTATTAGTATTACCTATTAGTAATTCAAATGAACAATGTCCTACTTATTTGGGAAGATATAAAGTCTTAACCTTCAACACGCCCTTTAAAAAAGTGACCTGACGAGACCGGACCAAAATGTCCTCGCAAGGTCTAAAATGTGGTCCTCAAAAAGGTAGAAAAACAAGAATAGACACACACATATTTGATCTATGCACGGAAATACAGAATCACACACACGGCACATATTTTGTTACCCAAACAAATGCAGCCCACTCAAACAACGAGAGATTTACTGCAGAGCATCAATCACAAAAGGCAGACAGAGTTCATCATGGCTTCCTTAATGTCGCACCATTACCGTTAACGGGAGTTAGCCACATCTGGCGCAGAGCTGTAAACTCATTACATACTGACCATAAAAATCTGAATATAAAACCTGCTGTGACATCTGGTCTCCTCTCAAACAGCCAAACACCAGAGTATAGAGATATGAGTTTCCACAGATTTAGTGGTTGGTTTAAAATGGCACCTGTTCATTTGTACTCTTACATTTAATTGGCTTTATGGAACCGAAATGTGAAGATCCAAAAGAATGTGATGGGACATCTGAGTAAAAAGGGATTTACTGTAATGTTTGCTATGCTTTATGGTGATTTACTTCAAGCTGAATTGCTGATCTCTGCAAGTATTGCTGAAGAGAAATCCAGGTCTTCGTATCTAGTTGCAAAAAGAAGTCAGATTGTATAGAAGTCTATGAGAAAAGGACCCTTCTTCTCTCTTGATTTATTACCTCAGAAACATTTTATATGATGAGATTATCAGCTCAACCCGTAGTTCAAAGTCTTTTTTAATCCTGCATAATGTTCATTTTGTAAATGATGGTCCCTTTTTAGAGTAAAATAGACGATAAAGCAGAGTTTTGATTGAAATGTCTTAGTTTTTTTACATTGTTTATCAATTCATTAATTGTACCGTTTTGTTCAGCTAAACTTGTCTTTTTTAGTGTTTGGTTGTACTTTGCTCCCTCTTGTTTCACTTCTGGCTCCAAAACCAATAACTACTTACAGATTTATAAATATATTACGGTGCTCTAAGGTACATTTGTTTTATTGGTAGAGTTATTGGGGCAAAGATGCGATACAATGCATAAATAAAGCCCGAATATACTATTAGAACGATTAAACAACGAGCATTAAGGGTATCAATGTCAGTGCCAGACCACCTTAGTGGTTTAGCATATTGTTCTGGATTGTATCCCGTAATAGCATTTCTGCAAAATAAATATCTTATTACATCTTTAAAAACAGCCTGTTTACAGTTGTGTATATACAGGCGAACAAATATCAGGAGGAACCGTCAATATCTTCCAATGTTTTGACGTGTGAACCTCAAAACATGGCAGGAATACATGGAATGCAAAAAGGTTTGGCTTCTGATTCCCAAACTGTTTCCTCAAAGAGTCAAAACGAGTGATTTATCTGATGGTAAAACATGTTGGTAACACAAAGATTATTCATAGTTATAAGGCCATGATTAAAAGGTATCGCTGATTGTATCTATTGGTTAGAGTTTTAAGTTTGTGGTATCGTCTGTTTTTAAGCATTAACACATCACTTGACCTTAAAGGCAATGAATTTCATCTTCAAACTCATTTGACTTATTTGATGAAAAAGTGGAAGCAAGAACATCCCATTGCCACATTAGATACAATAACAAAGTATATTAAATATATCAAAGTGTAAAAAACAAAGTCAGCAGTAATTCCAAGTTTTTCTTTTACTTCTGGGAACAAAACCTGGATGTCCTTAGTTTGCTGCTGCTATTTATTTAATAAAAACAATATGAAATGGGCTACCAATAATGTGACAAATAAGGAAATAGTTGTATATTACAAGAGTTTAATTTGTTAATGAATGTGTTTGTGTCTTGTAACATGTGTTCCTAATTCTCTAACGCATATCAGTAGTCAATGGGCTTATGCATGACAAAGCAGCAAGTAATACACACACACACACACACACACACACACACACACACACACACACACACACACACACAAACACACACACACAAATACACACTATGTGTATGACTCATGAAGCTTACAGATTACAGGATTGTTCCTCCATCAGTTTGACCATATGTTACAACTAAGACCATCTCCATAACGGATCAGCAGCGGCTTTACTCCGCATTCACAAAGAGATCAGCCTAAAGCTTTCTGGATTCGTCGTAAGACAACTGCTCAATAATGGCATTAATAATAATACTAAAGCTTTATTTGTATTGCACTTGTTATACTCAAGATGCAGCTCAAAGTGTCCAGCAACACAGGGCAACCAGAACATAAGAATCTAATCAAGTAAGAGTTGAAAAGATAGTACACATGCAACAGGAAGTTTTAATGACCCCTTTAGGAACTTCTGTAATCTCGTTTTTTTGACAATTTATGCTGACTTCCTATGAAATTATGGAATAGCTAACACACACAAAAAAACTGATATAGATCAACAGAAAGGGGGATATTGCTAACCATAAGTAACATTGAAAAAGTATGTTTTTTGTGTTATAAAATAGGATTTTATCAGCCCTGATATCACCAGTGTGGCTGTTGGTGTAAATGGAGACATACATATTGCTCACATATACACACACACACACACACACACACACACACACACCTGAACATCAGCAGGAGAGGACTCTTTAACTTTACATGACTGTCCTGTTAGCAGCGGGAAATCTCCAGTCTGAGTCTGATCCAGGAATAGTTGAATCTTTCATGGAAACAAAATGTTAGAAAGGGTTTAATGGTTCCACATATTCAGAGTTTGGAGTTACATTTCAATGACTGCTTAAACTCTACTCTCTCTACATTTTTATGTTGAATCAAAAGGGTTATTTTTATTTTAAGATGGGTAACCTGACACTAATTCTAACTGATTAGTAAAAAATGTAAATGTCTCCTGCTTTACTTGAACTCCACAACACTGTAAGATCTGTTATAGCATGCTGTAAAGAGCTGAGTGTGATGTGAGGTCCCAATAAGATAAAGTCATTTCACAAACACACATACATATATATATACACACACACTCCCACACCGGTCATCCCTTTGGCTCCTGATGTGTGTAGGATTATGGAGCAGTTGGCCTGTCAGCACCTCTCCCACCAGGCGTTAAACAGACTGTGTGGAGGTGCCAACAGCTCTCACTATACCAAACAAAGAGCGTGACATACTGCTACTACGGTAAAACACCGGACTCCACTGAGAAACTCAGCATATGATGGTCTGTTACTATACTGTTACACAATGGTGCTCGACTTAAATACCGCCATCTGAGGCGTCCTGAGATAACCCAAGGAGTGAGGCGGAAAATATAAAAGGTCTCTGCTACAAAAACATAGTTTTACTTTGCTATTTGTGTCTGTTGATTGTATATATATATATATATATATATATATATATATATATATATATACCTATTTTATACATATTTTTATATAATTGTATTTTGTATTCCTCGGGATTGTGGGAAACGGTATTTCGATCTCTCTGTCTGTACACACAAACTGAATACATATACATTTGTTGCAGTTTTTTGTATGTTAAATCTGTGTCCTTGCTTCTCTGCTACACCTGTATAAGTGTGTGCATGTTCCAGTGTGTGTGTGTGTGTGTGTGTGTGTGTGATGGATGTCCCCCCCATGGTGAGTGTGTGTCAGTCCCAGGTGGTGTGTGAGTGCTCGTAAACAGGCTCTTTGATTGAGAGGCCGTGATGCCTGTTTGACAGTCGGCCTTGTGCCGCCAACAGAGCGCTGAGTCGCCATAGTTACGCCGTGTCATGTGACCGCAGATACCCCGCACTGAGGAAAGCTGCTGCCAATTAAAGATGGAGTGACCGCATTAATTAGCTAATGAGGATCAGGTTATTAGGGATTCTACCACCGCTGGGTGATAGAAGATAATAAAATATGATGGATGTACGCTTTAACAACATACACACTGACACATCATAAGATCAGTGTTCCATAATAATGGTGTCTGAAAACTCTTTAAAGAGTCCCCTCCTGATGTTCAGGTGTATATCAGTTTGTAGTGTCTCTACTTTAAAGAGTCCCCTCCTGCTGATGTTCAGGTGTATATCAGTATGTAGTGTCTCTACTTTAAAGAGTCCCCTCCTGCTGAAGTTCAGGTGTATATCAGTATGTGGTGTCTCTACTTTAAAGAGTCCTCTCTTGCTGATGTTCAGGTGTATATCAGTATGTAGTGTCTCTACTTTAAAGAGTCCCTCCTGCTGATGTTCAGGTGTATATCAGTATGTAGTGTCTCTACTTTAAAGAGTCCTCTCCTGCTGATGTTCAGGTGTATATCAGTATGTAGTGTCTCTACTTGAAAGAGTCCTCTCCTGCTGATGTTCAGGTGTATATCAGTATGTAGTGTCTCTACTTTAAAGAGTCCTCTCCTGCTGATGTCCAGGTGTATATCAGTATGTAGTGTCTCTCCTTTAAAGAGTCCTCTCCTGCTGATGTTCAGGTGTATATCAGTATGTAGTGTCTCTACTTTAAATAGTCCTCTCCTGCTGATGTCCAGGTGTTTATCAGTATGTAGTGTCTCTCCTTTAAAGAGTCCTCTCCTGCTGATGTTCAGGTGTATATCAGTATGTAGTGTCTCTACTTTAAAGAGTCCTCTCCTGCTGATGTCCAGGTGTATATCAGTATGTAGTGTCTCTCCTTTAAAGAGTCCTCTCCTGCTGATGTTCAGGTGTATATCAGTATGTAGTGTCTCTACTTTAAAGAGTCCTCTCCTGCTGATGTTCAGGTGTATATCAGTATGTAGTGTCTCTACTTTAAAGAGTCCTCTCCTGCTGATGTTCAGGTGTATATCAGTATGCAGTGTCTCTCCTTTAAAGAGTCCTCTCCTGCTGATGTCCAGGTGTATATCAGTATGTAGTGTCTCTCCTTTAAAGAGTCCTCTCCTGCTGATGTTCAGGTGTATATCAGTATGTAGTGTCTCTACTTTAAAGAGTCCTCTCCTGCTGATGTTCAGGTGTATATCAGTATGTAGTGTCTCTCCTTTAAAGAGTCCTCTCCTGCTGATGTCCAGGTGTATATCAGTATGTAGTGTCTCTCCTTTAAAGAGTCCTCTCCTGCTGATGTTCAGGTGTATATCAGTATGTAGTGTCTCTACTTTAAAGAGTCCTCTCCTGCTGATGTTCAGGTGTATATCGTATGTAGTGTCTCTACTTTAAAGAGTCCTCTCCTGCTGATGTTCAGGTGTATATCAGTATGCAGTGTCTCTCCTTTAAAGAGTCCTCTCCTGCTGATGTCCAGGTGTATATCATATGTTGTCTCTCCTTTAAAGAGTCCTCTCCTGCTGATGTTCAGGTGTATATCAGTATGTAGTGTCTCTACTTTAAAGAGTCCTCTCCTGCTGATGTTCAGGTGTATATCAGTATGTAGTGTCTCTCCTTTAAAGAGTCCTCTCCTGCTGATGTCCAGGTGTATATCAGTATGTAGTGTCTCTCCTTTAAAGAGTCCTCTCCTGCTGATGTTCAGGTGTATATCAGTATGTAGTGTCTCTACTTTAAAGAGTCCTCTCCTGCTGATGTTCAGGTGTATATCAGTATGTAGTGTCTCTACGTATAATGTGTTGGAGCGCCAATAGGGGCGTGTTCCATGTCACTATGTTACATCACTATGTGTGCTCAAGAGTTTATGATACACTTCTGCTACAAATAAACTTCATATAAAACACACACACACGCACACACACACACACACACACACACACACACACACACACACACACACACACACACACACACACACACACACACACACACACACACACACACACACACACACACACACCCTGCCTGCTCTCAGACCCGCGGTGATGGAGATTAATCGCAGCGTTTAGAGCCCGCTGAGCTCCACCTGTCAATGCTCCGGTCTGTGCCCAGGAACGAGACACCGTCCTGGGGCGAGATTCATCGAGAGGTCCAAGACAGGCTGGTTCTCTGCAGCCGGACCACCGTCACCGAGCCATCCGTCCACCATGACAGACTCACAGTGATCCAACCGTGATGGCTGCATTGATATCAGGAGGCAGAGTGTGTGTGTGTGTGTGTGTGTGTGTGTGTGTGTGTGTGTCACACCAGGTGGCGATCACCGATTTCAGCTAATTAGCAACATTATTGATCACAGCACCAAATCATTAAATGCTGATCAATTAACCCCCACCCAAAATGATCGGTGGCTTTATTTCAAGACAATTATATGCGTATCCAATACAGAAAAAAAACACATGTATAATTATTAGTTTATTAGTTTTTGGCTGTTTACGCAGGAGCTACTTCAGCTACGTAGCCAAGATGGTGGACGTTGACTGTGGGAAGTCTCAAGCGTTTCACACACAACTTTTTGACCGTTATGAGTGTGCGGTTTTGGTATTCATCGTGCATATTGCCACACATTGCATTTGGAGATGCACAAGTTCATAAGTACACAAATTAAGACAGCAATAGAGACCATTTCCTCTAAAAGTAGCCAAAAACACCTAAAAACAAGCCGCTAGTTGTAAAAGATGTGGAAATTCTTCTCATTTTGCCTGGCCGATTGCATTGTATATAAGTTTACCAACAACCATTTTCACCAACCATGTTTGATGGTGATGTTCCTGAACAGTTGCGTCTCTGTCTGCTGGTCTTAGATTCTCCATGTGAGAGATATTTCCATTTGAATAAGTAATGAAGCTAAAAATAATAATTCCAAATATTTTTTCTGTCTCTTTGTTAAGTCTGCAGTTTGACGGCTGCTGTCAGTCACTTTCATTACAGTATCAACGCTGCAGGATGCTGACTGTTTGCAGAACAATGGCTCCTTCCTCCATAACACACCAGAAATATCTCAGTCTTACATCTTTTAGGTATTTCTATGAAGCGTCTGACCTTTGCTCTATTTAAAATTGGATTCTTGTGATGTTCAAATGCTCATTAATATTAACGTTTTGTCATTCATTAGAAGTATTGCAATTTTGATCTGGATGGTAATACACTTTTTTGTAATCTGAGTACATGTAATGAGTTACTCTCTATCCTTTGTTTATCACTAACTGGAGCTGCAGATGAAGAGGCAAAGCTAACGGAGCTGACGGCTATTAGCATAATTAAAGTCATCGCCGTAATGCACTCCAATTCTGAGACAACACACACACACACACACACACGCACACACACACACACACACACACACACACACGCACACTCCATCTAACCGTGGAGGCGTAATCAGATCTTCTGTATGGATTCTGTCATGTTTTTTGCTCTGTGATGCTAACGTGGAATCTGTTCAAACACGAACACAGCGTCCTGAGCTCTGAAATAAAATTAAAAGCATCCAGTGTCTGTGTGTGTGTGTGTGTGTGTGTGTGTGTGTGTGTGTGTGTGTGTGTGTGACGTATTATGTTAAATGCCGGGGTGAGATAGGTTAGATAGAACGTAGGTCTGTGTGTTAAAGATAGCACAGGATGCCTGAGGGGGAGTGACAGAAAACCAGAGCAGCCTTCCTCTCTCTCTCTCTCTCTCTCTCTCCATTTTATTTTGTATCAACACCTCCCAATTTCTCTCCTCCTCTTCCTCCTTCTTTCTCTGCACCAAGAGCTGAAGAGCAACTGTAGCTCTGGAGAAAAATCACACTGAGCAGACTGGATACAAATTGGGATTATTTTTTGTTTGAGCAGCAAAGAAAAAGAGATTGGACATTACATTAAAGATTAAGATAATAAACAAACATATGTGCATTAACAACAGAAACATACTTTATATCTTTAGAATATCTAGAGTAAGATAACAAAACACATTATATATAATAGATTGATATACATATATCCTTGTTTATCACTAACTGAAGCATTACATTAGAGTCATTTTTTGTAATCTGATTCCACGTTATTTATTAAAAGACATTTCAAAAAGGAGGAAAAGTCAAGGTAATTGAGTATTTAAGCGCTAATTGGGATTATTTTGTGTACGAGCAGCGTGTTAAAGAAATAAATTACAAAAATATAAAACATTATATATAATAGACCACCCTATACAACTAGGTATGGATCTCGATCTCATGTAACTTCATGATTAAATAAAGGAAAAACAGGAAAACTAAAAGGTAGTTATTTGCATTTAGTTATTCCTTGTTTATCACAAATTGAAGCATTACATTAGAGTCATCTTTTTTAATCTGATTCCACGTTATTTAAAAAAATACATCTCCTACATTTCCTATCGAACAACCTCCAGATCTTAGATCAACTTAATCAAACTTGTTGCCCTTTATTGGTCAGTTCCCATCCCTTTAAAGGTCTCCTATTATGCTATTTTTAGGCATATATTCTAACCCGTGATTAAACTCCATCATGTTCCAAACCACATCAAGGATTCTCTCTGAAACAGTATGGAGCTCAAACTCTTTCTCTCTCTCAGGTTTACCACAAGGTGAGTTCCTTTTTTATTTCCTGCTTCTTTACACATGCTCTCTCCAGTACAGGTTAGCTCTGAGTGTTAGCGATGCTAATGTAAACACAGACCATATGTGACCCGCTCTATCGAAATCAGTCGGAAGTCGCAACGGCTCATTTCAAAATAAACGTGGATTTGCGTAAAAAAATAGTTTTTCGGGGTTCCGGTGTTTTGTTTGATTTTAAATAAACAAAGTCTTGGCTTTCAGAATATGAAACTTTTATTTCCAAAATCACACGATAAATACATTTTTGAAGCTTGTAAAGGGAAGATGACAGCTCTCACTCGCTTCCCCCTCCCTCCGGCTGAAATTATGAATGTAAGGCGTATAGTAATCATAGATAACACGGCAGGGTCCGTTACAGTTTGTTTTCATCTGATTTCAATTAAACAAAGTCTTGGCTTTCAGAATATTAAACTTGTTTCACCAAATTCAGATAAATACAGCTTTGAAGCTTGTGACGGCATAATGACAAGCGGAGAACGGTGTAACTTGACGTCACAGCAGGCATAACAACAGCCGGTGTTTCTCGTGAGTGTTTTCCCCGGGAAGCAAACACAATACACACAAACCAGACCAGACCAGTAATCCAAACGAAAATATGTTCCCTCCGTAGTATTTTGATCATTTGCTCCGCTAATAACCAATCAGATCGATGGATTCCAGAGAAGAGGAAACTTTGAAGGCCTTTTCCTCAAAATGATGACTCGGTGACAGTCATTATATAATGTGACATATTTTGCTTAATATTTGGAGTACAACAACAATCCTGATATCCTTAGAAAGCTAGGAATCTCCTCTTTCCAACTGTGTATACAACTCAAAATGTGTCTTCGGGTCAATGCGACTGATTTCGATGGAGCAGGTCACATATTACTTCCAGAACACGTCTCATTGTTTCTGATGCAACGTTTCTGATAGTGCCGTGGGTGCGCATTTCCGGTATGATGTCATATCGGACGCAATTCTGGATCAGCTCCGTTGTTCCCCCGTTTTTAGAGATGTGGGTACGGAGGGAAAAGAGAGAGGGTTTTATTTTCTGACGCTGCGTGAGTTCCCTGACACACCGGGGACACATAGTTATGTAGAAGAGACATCAAAATGTGCATTTTGCATAATAGGAGACCTTTAAATGATGTAATGAAGGACCTGTTTCTGTTTTAGTAATACTAGTTCTTACCGACAATATTGTAAACTGCCCCTTAATATTTTCAAGATCATTTGATTTATTTCTAACCAGATACTTACATTTAATTTGTGCTACTCAACACTTCCTAATTTCTCTAGACCTCTTTGTCTTTTCTGTAACACGCATCTATAAAGCCACAGTATCTCTGTAGAAGAAGCTCACAGAGGATCTGGAAACTCTCTCAATGTCTGCTCTTAACCATTTCAGATCTGAAGTGCCAAGGACAGCGAGCTCAGAGTGTGAAAAGTAGAGCCATTTAGCGAGGGGGGAAGAGGAGTTTCACATGGAGAGAGTTGGCGTGGCTGCGATCACTTTCGCTGAAATGTGTTGGTGATTTGATACAAGACGCCAAGATTTCATGTTCTCTGTCTTAAAAACAGAAACACGTTTTGTCTAAGTAGTTCTTGTAGCAATTAGTTTATTATCTGACCTTGTGTTTAATCTTATTACATAACGCGGTCACATGGTTGATCAAAGTTAGCTTTTATCAAACGTATTGCCATTTTAAACCGAGCTTGTAAAAACAAATGATGTGAAAACACCTGAACATCAGCAGGAGAGGACTCTTTAAAGTAGAGACACTACATACTGATATACACCTGAACATCAGCAGGAGAGGACTCTTTAAAGTAGAGACACTAGATACTGATATACACCTGAACATCAGCAGGAGAGGACTCTTTAAAGTAGAGACACTACATACTGATATACACCTGAACATCAGCAGGAGAGGACTCTTTAAAGTAGAGACACTACATACTGATATACACCTGAACATCAGCAGGAGAGGACTCTTTAAAGTAGAGACACTACATACTTATATACACCTGAACATCAGCAGGAGAGGACTCTTTAAAGTAGAGACACTACATACTGATATACACCTGAACATCAGCAGGTGAGGACTCTTTAAAGTAGAGACACTTCATACTGATATACACCTGAACATCAGCAGGAGAGGACTCTTTAAAGTAGAGACACTACATACTGATATACACCTGAACATCAGCAGGAGAGGACTCTTTAAAGTAGAGACACTACATACTGATATACACCTGAACATCAGCAGGAGAGGACTCTTTAAAGTAGAGACACTACATACTGATATACACCTGAACATCAGCAGGAGAGGACTCTTTAAAGTAGAGACACTACATACTGATGTACACCTGAACATCAGCAGGAGAGGACTCTTTAAAGTAGAGACACTACATACTGATATACACCTGAACATCAGCAGGAGAGGACTCTTTAAAGTAGAGACACTACATACTGATATACACCTGAACATCAGCAGGAGAGGACTCTTTAAAGTAGAGACACTACATACTGATATACACCTGAACATCAGCAGGAGAGGACTCTTTAAAGTAGAGACACTACATACTGATATACCTGAACATCAGCAGGAGAGGACTCTTTAAAGTAGAGACACTACTACTTATATACACCTGAACATCAGCAGGAGAGGACTCTTTAAAGTAGAGACACTACATACTGATATACACCTGAACATCAGCAGGAGAGGACTCTTTAAAGTAGAGACACTACATACTGATATACACCTGAACATCAGCAGGAGAGGACTCGTTAAAGTAGAGACACTACATACTGATATACACCTGAACATCAGCAGGAGAGGACTCTTTAAAGTAGAGACACTACATACTGATATACACCTGAACATCAGCAGGAGAGGACTCTTTAAAGTAGAGACATACATACTGATATACACCTGAACATCAGCAGGAGAGGACTCTTTAAAGTAGAGACACTACATACTTATATACACCTGAACATCAGCAGGAGAGGACTCTTTAAAGTAGAGACACTACATACTGATGTACACCTGAACATCAGCAGGAGAGGACTCTTTAAAGTAGAGACACTACATACTGATATACACCTGAACATCAGCAGGAGAGGACTCTTTAAAGTAGAGACACTACATACTGATATACACCTGAACATCAGCAGGAGAGGACTCTTTAAAGTAGAGACACTACATACTGATATACACCTGAACATCAGCAGAAGAGGACTCCTTAAAGTAGAGACACTACATACTGATATACACCTGAACATCAGCAGGAGAGGACTCTTTAAAGTAGAGACATTACATACTGATATACACCTGAACATCAGCAGGAGAGGACTCTTTAAAGTAGAGACACTACATACTTATATTCACCTGAACATCAGCAGGAGAGGACTCTTTAAAGTAGAGACACTACATACTGATATACACCTGAACATCAGCAGGAGAGGACTCTTTAAAGTAGAGACACTACATACTGATATACACTGAACATCAGCAGGAGAGGACTCTTTAAAGCGGAGACACTACATACTGATATACACCTGAACATCAGCAGGAGAGGACTCTTTAAAGTAGAAACACTACATACTGATATACACCTGAACATCAGCAGGAGAGGACTCTTTAAAGTAGAAACACTACATACTGATATACACCTAAACATCAGCAGGAGAGGACTCTTTAAAGCTGAGACACTACATACTTATATACACCTGAACATCAGCAGGAGAGGACTCTTTAAAGTAGAGACACTACATACTGATATACACCTGAACATCAGCAGGAGAGGACTCTTTAAAGTAGAGACACTACATACTGATATACACCTGAACATCAGCAGGAGAGGACTCGTTAAAGTAGAGACACTACATACTGATATACACCTGAACATCAGCAGGAGAGGACTCTTAAAGTAGAGACACTACATACTGATATACACCTGAACATCAGCAGGAGAGGACTCTTTAAAGTAGAGACACTACATACTGATATACACCTGAACATCAGCAGGAGAGGACTCTTTAAAGTAGAGACACTACATACTGATATACACCTGAACATCAGCAGGAGAGGACTCTTTAAAGTAGAGACACTACATACTGATGTACACCTGAACATCAGCAGGAGAGGACTCTTTAAAGTAGAGACACTACATACTGATATACACCTGAACATCAGCAGGAGAGGACTCTTTAAAGTAGAGACACTACATACTGATATACACCTGAACATCAGCAGGAGAGGACTCTTTAAAGTAGAGACACTACATACTGATATACACCTGAACATCAGCAGAAGAGGACTCTTAAAGTAGAGACACTACATACTGATATACACCTGAACATCAGCAGGAGAGGACTCTTTAAAGTAGAGACATTACATACTGATATACACCTGAACATCAGCAGGAGAGGACTCTTTAAAGTAGAGACACTACATACTTATATTCACCTGAACATCAGCAGGAGAGGACTCTTTAAAGTAGAGACACTACATACTGATATACACCTGAACATCAGCAGGAGAGGACTCTTTAAAGTAGAGACACTACATACTGATATACACCTGAACATCAGCAGGAGAGGACTCTTTAAAGCGGAGACACTACATACTGATATACACCTGAACATCAGCAGGAGAGGACTCTTTAAAGTAGAAACACTACATACTGATATACACCTGAACATCAGCAGGAGAGGACTCTTTAAAGTAGAAACACTACATACTGATATACACCTAAACATCAGCAGGAGAGGACTCTTTAAAGCTGAGACACTACATACTGATATACACCTGAACATCAGCAGGAGAGGACTCTTTAAAGTAGAGACACTACATACTGATATACACCTGAACATCAGCAGGAGAGGACTCTTTAAAGTAGAGACACTACATACTGATATACACCTGAACATCAGCAGAAGAGGACTCCTTAAAGTAGAGACACTACATACTGATATACACCTGAACATCAGCAGGAGAGGACTCTTTAAAGTAGAGACATTACATACTGATATACACCTGAACATCAGCAGGAGAGGACTCTTTAAAGTAGAGACACTACATACTTATATTCACCTGAACATCAGCAGGAGAGGACTCTTTAAAGTAGAGACACTACATACTGATATACACCTGAACATCAGCAGGAGAGGACTCTTTAAAGCGGAGACACTACATACTGATATACACCTGAACATCAGCAGGAGAGGACTCTTTAAAGTAGAAACACTACATACTGATATACACCTGAACATCAGCAGGAGAGGACTCTTTAAAGTAGAAACACTACATACTGATATACACCTAAACATCAGCAGGAGAGGACTCTTTAAAGCTGAGACACTACATACTGATATACACCTGAACATCAGCAGGAGAGGACTCTTTAAAGTAGAGACACTACATACTGATATACACCTGAACATCAGCAGGAGAGGACTCTTTAAAGTAGAGACACTACATACTGATATACACCTGAACATCAGCAGGAGGGGACTCTTTAACTTTACATGACTGTCCTGTTAGCAGCGGAACATCTCCAGTCTGAGTCTGATCCAGGAATAGTTGAATCTTTCATGGAAACAAAACGTTAGAAAGGGTTTAATGGTTCCACATATTGAGAGTTTGGAGTTAAATTTCAACTGACAGCAATATGAAATAGGTCTGCTGCTACCAGAGAGCATGATGTAATAAAACAGATCTGTAATGACTGCTGAGACTCTACACTCTCTACATTTGTATGTTGATTCAAAGGGGTTATTTTTCATTTTAAGATGGCTAACCTGACATTGCATTGACACTAATTCTAACTGATAGGACAGATGTAAATGTCGCCTGCTTGTTTTTTTGTAATGCCTCTCTTAATAGAGTTATAGCATGCTGTAAAGAGCTGAGTGTGACAGAAGCAAACAATATGACGTGAGGTCACAATAAGAGAAAGTCACTTCACAAACACACACACACACACACACACACACACACACACACACACACACCACACACACAAAGTACATAATAGGGCTGTGCTTGTTATGACACACATCAAACTGTAGAAAGTTTGTCATGAACCACTAAAGGCTCACACAATACAATTCTTAAGATCTTAAAAAAAATGTCAAAGTGTGCGAGATCCCACACATGATATGTTAAGGTACATTTAAAATTCTTGTTGCTGTATTTGGGAGAGCAATAATCCAACAACAGTCTTGTGATTAAACAGGACAACAGTGTCCTACGACGGGCAAAAGGGAATAGGGATGTTTGTTTTTGCATTACTGTGTACCAAAACAAAGTTAAAAAATATGGACTTAGTCATCAAGACGGCTGAAAACTCAACATGTTATGATACCTTTCACATTTGAGTTCTTATAGGGTGGAGAGCAATGATCCAACAATCAAAATCTTGCAAAATGTTTCGCGACTGAACAAACATGGTGCCCAACGACGAGCAAAAGAACTAAGAATGTTAGTTTATGCACCAATTTGTTCCAACAGTTCACAAAGAAAAAGACAACATAATATGGATCACGTCATCAAGACTTTGCTGTGAAACAAGCTGGAGGTGAGATAAACTTGTAACAAAAAAATACTACTTTATCTTTGAATTTGCTGCTGACCTTCATGGCTTTTTTGCTCTAAATTCAAACGTAACCCACTTTTTCGGATTTGCTTTTATGTGATTTATTTATATTTAAATACTGCTTGTGTTTTAAAATGTGTTGCTTTTTAGTTAATTGAATTATCTGTGTGCATTAAATGTCTTCAGTTTAAGGACTTTGTAACTCTGTTAAGACCAGGCTTTTGTGATCAGTTGGGAGTGGGGAATCAGGTCAGAAATCAGCCTGATTTGTGTGTAAAGTGTACTCCGCATTAGATGTAAATGTGTCTTTAAATAACATGATAACAGAACTTTGATACAAACAGTCGCTGCAACGTTGAAAACTAGACCAAAAGTTTCAAAATGAAGCGTCATTTGGGCATAACTGTAAACTTTCTGTGTCTGTTTCTGTCCTTTCTCTTCTTATAAACCCACATTAATAACAGAAAGGCAGCGGTTATTCCTGTGGCAATTTGCTAAAAGTCACCCAACTGGAACTATGTCAGCGTGCGGCTTTGTCCTGTGGATCGGGGGAAACTGGGGCGGGTTCTGTGATTCAGGATGAAGATGGATCACAGTGTGAGTACGAGAGTGTCCTGACCCGCTGCAGCATGTGTGTGTGTGTGTGTGTGTGTGTGTGTGTGTGTGTGTGTGTGTGTGTGTCTTATAAATGTGAAGAGACACCTTCTTTATTAAGTTATTCAAGGTTTAAGAGTTAAGGTATGATAGTGATCTGAGGATTAGAAACAGTGTTCAGACGAGATGTTGGGATTAGAACGACGACACACTCAGATCACGGGAGTTTTAAAACAAAGACGTTTTACATTAAGACATTTCACTATGAGTACTTTCACATACTCAGTACTTTAACATACTACGCTATGAGTACTTTACATGACTAACCTATGAGGACTTATACTTTCACATACTACACTACGAGTACTTTAACATACTACGCTATGAGTACTTATACTTTCACATACTACACTATGAGTACTTTAACATACTCCCCTATGAGGACTTATACTTTAACATACTAAGCTATGAGTACTTTAAATGACTACCCTATGAGTACTTATACTTTCACATACTACGCTATGAGTACTTATACTTTAACATACTAAGCTATGAGTACTAATACTTTACTAAGTATTTTTTCTGTACAATAACAGATATACTCATACTAGAAGGTGTTTAGATCTTTCTTTCACATTCACTCTCTATCTCTTTCTCTCTTTTGCAAACACCCAACACTTAGTCCAAAAGTTTCAATGGTATGTTATGAAGGGCAGTCAGTTTGTGCCACAATTACACCGGATTCCCCTCCATCTTAGTTTCCAATCAAACATGTAGAGCGAGTGCAACTGGTCAACTTATCCTCAAAAACGTCTAGTACGATATCTCACGAAACGTTATTCTTCATTGTTCCTCAGTTTTACTACAAATGTCGTAAAACACGTGTCAATTTCAGGTCTTCACAACATTTATAAGACTTGTTCAACACTGTTACGACTTGTTTTGGGCCAGTCCTCCAGTCTTGTGCTATTTTAGTTAGTGTGCTTTAAAAGTGTTTATTAAAATCATGTGGTTGTTGTCTGATCAATCGGCGTTTGAAATATGTGTTGCGGTTCACAACGTGAGCCACAAATGTTGTTGTCATGCCGTGGCCATGTCAAACACAAAAACCACAATCACTCAAACCTCATGATGTTTAACACACATTAAACCGTGAAGAAGAATGCAGGTCAGGGACACCGGACCTCATACAACTGTTGTTTAAGTAAATGCTTATTTTCGTCTGTTTTATCTATGAATGTACGACAGATTGCAGAGACAAAGGTTCACGTATTTTGCAGTCTTGCGCATGTTAGCTAACACCTCCTAGATTTCTAAGTACTGCAACCTTTAAACACCTGGACAACGAATATAACATTGAAATGGATGCTACTGTTCCTGTGCGTCAATCCAAACACAGACTGCTGGAGACATGTTTGCAGGAATACACAACGTTTTACATGCTTTTCAGTCTTGCATATTACACCTCCAGGATGGTACAAAGATTAGCACTTAACCCTTCATTGACCTAGGCAAAGAACATCAAATTAAGATAGACCTGAATAATCTGAGATGGATTCTAGTGTGCTTGTTTATCAATCTGAACAATAACTGCTTGCGACTTTTAGCAGAACATCATGACGATAACGTTTTGCATGATTTTCTTTTCCATTTACAATCTAATCGCAGAACGAGGGACCGTATGACTCAGCTGTGAACCTCGCTGGGACATGTGTGTCCTGTTGTGTCCGATCTGCTCTTTACTGGATAAATGAAAAGATGGATCTGTACAGCGGCCATGAGAGACCAGAATGACAACAACGCTGGAGAGGAAAGCAACCACACAACGCATTTTTGCATCAACCGTTCTCTCGTTTTTTGGGTTGAATCTGACCAATTCCTTTCTTTCATCAATCACAAATATTGGGTTTCACATTGGATTTCTTCAAGGCCTGATGATATCTTCCGCAGTAGGCATTTGAATATATAAAATGTGTGTAACACCTCTGTATTTGTCTGTCAAAAATGACTGGCGTAGGAAATTAATGAGTAACCCTAGATTACGTGTATGCACCAGATTGTACTCATCCGAAAATCTTCAACCATGTACATTTTGGAATACTTTTCAGTGTCTATCCTTTGTATATTCACTGCAGTTATTGATGTAAACCAGTATTCTGAGACATTGTTAACAGCTTAAAAGGGTGTTGAATCAAAATTTGGTGATGATAAATGTGTCAAGTGTTAATTTAAAAGCAGTTAAAACAGACGGGCTTACATTTTAAACAAGGCCATCATTTCTAGTATTAGACAACGGTGAGAGAGACTCACATTGGTGCAGTATGAAGAGAAAGAAGTAAACAAGAGAACTTAAACTCTGACATATTTGGATCACTCAAAGTTGGGGTCTGATTGCATCAAATTCAGTCGGAGGTCTTCGTCAAGCTGTTTGAGTTTAAAGGTAAAATGAAGGTTTTCTCTTTGAGCTGAAAACAAATCACCTGTTAGGAAGCGGCAGGATTCATCGCTCAACATTGGAACGCTAGCTTAAGGCCTCCTACACTTAAAAAAAAAGAATAAATCACTAGGAAATGAAAGCGTGGGACTTGTAATACTTGGCGAATTTGGATGTGATATCACAGATTGCAGCATTTCGTTTTTATGCTCCATATTTCTGCAACAAACTCCCAGAAATCTGCAGAACCACTGCAACTCTGTACTGGTCTGATTCTGTTTTAGCCTGTTTTATTTGTATTATCTCGGCTGTTTAATGACCTTACTCAAATGAATGTAAATGTTGTTTCTGTTGCACTTTATCTTAATGCCTTTTTTGGCTTTGTGTTGAAATGTGCTGTATAAATAAACCTGCCTTTCCTTGCATTGGATAGAGCGAGCGATGAGGATGCATACTGCATAGTGTGGGCATGTGAGCGTATGTGTAGGCATGTGAGTGTGTGTGTGTGTGTGTGTGTGTGTGTGTGTATGTGTGTGTGTGTGTGTGTGTGTGTGTGTGTGTGTGTGTGTGTGTGTGTGTGTGTGTGTGTGTGTGTGTGTGTGTGTGTGTGTGTGTGTGTGTGTGTGTGTGGGCTTGTTGGAATCGATGCCTGCGTGGCGGATGCTGGTGGTGGTGTTGCTGGTGTTTCTGAGAATACCCGTATAGAAATACCTGTACATATATTATATTTCTTCAAAGTGGTAATACACTCACCTTCCAGGCAGCAGGTCCTCCAGAGGCCCGAGTGCGTCATCACCTCCTCGTTCTTCTTGACGGTCTCGTTCTCGTTGGTGCTCTTGGTCTTGCAGACGCCACGAGAGTACAGCCAGTAGTCTGTGCCCACGGCGATGGTCATGAGGCTGAAGGCGGCGAAGGCCCCCACCGTGGTCAGCAGCATCTGAACTCCGCGGTCAAACACACCCATGTTGCCGCATTCCACGAAAGGGGGGCCCCCTTTCCTCTTGACGTACAGGAAGTAAATATTTGTGAGTTTGCGTCGCCACGCCAGCTCGGAAAACGGGGGGTGAGCGGGCGGAGGAAGGTATCGGGGGGCGAGTGGGGGGGCGGGGGAATTAGGGGAGCTCAGGGGAAATCGTATGGTTGGTTTTTGGGTGGAACAGCAACCAGGCGAAAATGTAAGAAGTAGGTTTTGGCTGCCCAAACGACGGGTCAAACAGACTTTGGCAAAGGCGAGGAAACTGGAATCTAGTCCTCAAGTGGCAGTAAGTTGCCCTGCTCTGGATAAAATAAAAAAAACGTTGACCTAAAAACACTTCCCACAAGAGACCTGGTCTGGGATCTAGGCCTACTTAGTTGAGTTGGAAGGCCTCTTAACGTCAAACTCAGAAAAAGGCCGAGATAATGAGAAGATGGAGGATTTCTCTCAGGCCTGATTGAGCCGACTATCATGAAGTACAATCCTCACAGCTTCGACGGTGATGTATGGGAACATGTGCATGTAGCTCTTGATTTTTCACCACATACAGCCTACACACACACACACACACTGAGCTAAACTTTCACTCACACACACACACCTGTACACGGACACGCATGCATGCAGTGTGAATTAATTCATACTGAAAAGGGATGTGGGGGTGGAGGGTGGTTATACTAACAGTTGGCGGCCTGATATCTTTTAAAATGGCCCCAAAAAAAGGCAAAAGAAAGCGAGAGAGACCTCCGCCGGATGAATTCAGGATGAGATGTGACTACCTTGATGTTACCCAGAGGATCGGGGAATTATGGAGGCTCATTTCTGAACAATCACATGTATTCTGTGGGAAAAAAGGGTGAAGGGAGACAGGCAAGACAAGACAAGACAGGGCCTGAAATATGTTGGAAAAAAAACGAGAACTGGATGTGCTAAAGGAACAAATTCAAACCAGCAGAATCAAGCGCTCCCCCAGAATCATGATAAATAATGCCAAATAATCAGCCGGTGCCATAAAAACCCAGCCATTCCTTATTAATAAAGAGATCAATAAAAACCAACCAGGGACGATTTACTACCCCCCTCTCTCTCCAAAATACACAAAAACAAAAAGCCAGGAAAAAATGTGAAGTTAAGAAAAAATCAAGCCTGCTTAGTTTTCCTTTTTCCTAAAATTCTGATCCCCAGTTTCCATATGTGGTCCTTAGACCTTTCTCCAGCGACAGAGGGGATCTGCTATAGGGGGAAACAGGCACACCGAGGCCGAGCATCACCGCTCATGGAGCCGCAGAGAGATGGACGATTCCCGGAGCCTCGGAGCCTCTTCCTCCCGCATCCAGACGATCCTCAGCGGGCACACACACACACACACCCCGGTGTACTGTCATCACATGGAGATCATCACAAAGAGAGGGTGGTTTTTTGTCGCAGACAGGTGTGCAGGCGGGGGGATTATGCGCGTTAAAAAAAATAAAGAAATCAAGACGAGCAACACATCAATCCTCGGTTTCCCCGTTTCCTTCTTCGCGGAGATAGAAGTGGAGAGAGGAGAGGAGAGGAAGAGGAGGAGGAGGAGGAGGAGGGGGGTGGAGGAAAAAATCCACACAACCAGAGAGAGAGAGAGAGAGAGAGAGCGAGAGAGAGAGAGAGAGAGAGAGAGAGAGGAAGAGAGAGGGGAAGATGTTCCGTGCGCAGCAGCAGCGCTTTACGCAAAAACAAGCGCAACGCAAAAATAAAACACACATCTTTCAACAAGTCTGTTCATGTAAGGCTGGATCTCAGGGTTTTTCTGAACAAAAGCACATGTGGCATCTTGGTAAAAAAAAGAAGGACATGTCACGTGTTCAATCAAGTTGTTTGGAGAAATATGAGATGGCATGATTTCCAACACTGAAGGCAAATCAAGGAAAAGAATCACTCCATTTCCCCCACTCACAATATATCTTATTATAGGGAGTATTTAATATAGCTAAATAAATATAGCCTACTATACCATGTGCTCATCATTAAACAGTTCATTGTATTATTTCTTTGCATATCTCCTTTTTTATTATATCCTTGCAAACACATTTCAATTCAAGAGGAGGAAATGCAATGTAGACAATATTCAAAAATGTGCAAAAAAGCTACACTTTAAAGGTGGGTAGGTAAGAATGGAGAAACCAGCTCGAGTGCGCTAGAATTTGAAATACACAGCCGGAAGAAATCTGCCACTTCCTCACAGAGCCCCTCCTCCAACACACACGAACGCGCACATGACCAATGAGGGCACGAGATAAGTTTGTGCACAGATGGAAGGCTGACAGGCAGGTAGGCCATCCAGTTATTTTAGCCGGGCCGGCTCAGATGATTGGTCGTGCTTTTTTCAGCCACGGCTTCCACAGATGAATATTTGTATATATTTATTGTCAAAGCATTTAATATATTCATTGCTATCGGGATGTTAAGAGCATTCCATGGAATATAACAAAAAGTGTTTCTGAAGTGGATTACCCACCTTTAACTTCTTATGTTAAAATACATTTTCTATATTCACCTTTACAATTTGTGTTAACATATATATTTTTTTTTTCTTCTATTTTGTACTTCTTGTGATTTATAAAATATTGTTACTTGATCTTTTCTTTGCACATTTAATTATAACTCTAACTTGTGTTTTCATAAAAATATTAGTTTTATCTTTCATTACAGATGTTTACGTTTAGAACCCTCTGTAATGGTCTCACATGCAGAGCACACAGTGAAATGTGTTCTCTGCTTTAACCCATCCTAGTACCAGGAGTCTAGCTAGGAGCAGTGGGCAGCTATTGTACAGCGCCCGTGGAGCAATGGGAGTGGGGGGGAAGGGAGGTGTCCGGTGCCTTGCTCAAGGGTACCACGGCAGGGCAGGAGGTGAACTGGGACCTCTCCAAGTAGCAGTCCACACTCCATATTTAGGTCTGTTCGGGGACTTGAACCGGCGACCCTACAGCTCCCACTCCAAACCCCTACCGACTGAGCCACTGCCGGCCACTGTTCATATTAATATTGTGTTTTTGTTTTATCATTATTTGCCATTTTTTTGCTTTTATTCCTTTTGTTTGTATAATGTTTTTATTATATTATATTTGTTATTGCACATTTTTACTTTTAAGTTCTTACTCAACAGAAACTTTGAATTTTGAACCTGGCTTTATTCAACGTGCTCGAGACGTATGCAAATAAAGTTCAATATTTAATACAGTGAAGCCTCATTTGCATAGAAATAAACAATAATGTTTTAAGTTCAGCAATGAACTGGGGAAGTTTCATGGTGATATCTATTAATTTACTTATTTTACACACACACACACACACACACACACACACACACACACACACAGACGGGTTGAAGCTCTCTTGTCTGAAACGTGATGTGTTGAGCATGGATGCATTGGGTTTATTTCCTTATGCACAATTGTAAACTTAGCAGGTTTAATAACGCTTAGTAGTTTCTGCATATTTATCACCATTGGTGAAGTGTTTCTGAGCGGGACTCACAAACTAAATGCATGTGAAGTGTTTGTAGACTAAATGTAGGAAATGAGTTGGAGGAAAATGTGATTCTAGTTGCATCTACAGCTAAGGTCTGTAAATAAAACCAAGTCCCTACAGACTGCAGATACTGCCGTCTTGACCGTGAAGTTTAAACCAGGAAGCAGACAGGGTGAGGCTGTAAATTCGTCCATAAAGACATGTATTTTTATAGGCTATAAAGGAACTACAGCACGGTCACATGACTTCACGTCACCACCGCTAAGCTAAAGGTGGCTAATGTTGGGCTATAAAGGAACTACGGCACGGTCACATGACTTCACATCACCACCGCTAAGCTAAAGGAGGCTAATGTTGGCTATAAAGGAACTACGCACGGTCACATGACTTCACGTCACCACCGCTAAGCTAAAGGAGGCTAACGTTGGGCTATAAAGGAACTACAGCACGGTCACATGACTTCACGCACCACCGCTAAGCTAAAGGAGGCTAATGTTGGGCTATAAAGGAACTACAGCACGGTCACATGACTTCACGTCACCACCGCTAAGCTAAAGGTGGCTAATGTTGGACTATAAAGGAACTACAGCACGGTCACATGACTTCACGTCACCACCGCTAAGCTAAAGGAGGCTAATGTTGGGCTATAAAGGAACTACAGCACGGTCACATTTTTTTTATTTAGCCTTTATTTATACAGGTGTAAAATCTCATGAGACACAAGGTCTCATTTTCAAGAGAGACCTGTTCAGTGGAACACTACCACGCACAGTTACAGACAGACAGGACAATAAACACAGAGGCAACACTAAAATACAACATCGTAAAAAAAGTAGTCATTGAAATCCATATACAGTAGTCAGATATAGCAGGTGCAAACACCCACAGATGATTTCTCCAGCTTTTATAAATGTAGTTTAAAATCCGTGATGGGTATCAAACTGGTCAGCTTAAGTTCCTGCTGAAGTGTGTTCCAGGTCGAGGGGGCAGAGTATGATATGGCTTTTTTCCCAAGCACCGTGCGTACTGAGGGGACGGACAGAGTGATGTAATTTTGAGATCGTAGTCTATAGCTGTACTGTTTGTGTGATATGTAAGTGGATATGTAGAGGGGCAGCAGTCCAAGCATAGCGGTATAGATGAGTTTGTACCAGTGCAGAGATCTGCGCATTGATAATGATGTCCAGTTGACTAAAGAGTAAAGCGTGCAATGGTGTGTGAGGGGTTTACAGTTATGAACCTCAGAGCCCCATGGTAGACAGCGTCCAGCAGATGAAGGGAGTGAGCTGAGGCGTTCATGTACACAACATCCCCGTAGTCCAAGAGCAGCAAAAATGTGGCAGCTACAAGCCGTTTCCTCGCACTTGTGGAGAAGCAGGCCTTATTTCTAAAAAAGAATCCCAGTTGTAATTTCAATTTCCTTAAGAGATTGTCAATATGTGGTTTGAAGCAGAGATTTTCATCTGTAGTGATGCCTAAGTATCTGTAGGTGTTAACAGCTTCAATGGGGTTATGCTGTGCAGACATGATGCAGGGAAGAACAGTTGGTCACTTTTTCTTATTGGAAAACAACATGACTTTTTTCTTAAATGAATTTAACACCAACCTAAGGTGGAACAGATGTGACTGAAAAGTGTCAAAAGCAGACTGCAGACGTTCAAATGCAAGGGCAACAGTGCTAGCACAACAGTATCATCTGCATATAGATGTACACAGGCATCAATACTTTGACCCACATCATTTATATAAATAGTAAAAAGGGTCGGTCCCAAGACCGAACCTTGAGGAACACCTCTGGGCAC
The DNA here is from genome assembly GCA_031216635.1 of Dissostichus eleginoides. NCBI lineage: Eukaryota > Metazoa > Chordata > Actinopteri > Perciformes > Nototheniidae > Dissostichus > Dissostichus eleginoides. The sequence continues at coordinate 37,608,786 of CM062266.1, read as the reverse complement.
ATTAAGAAAGCTTGAGGAGAGACCGCTGAATTTTACACATTGCTTGCGATTTGAAAGATAGTTTGCAAACCAACCAACAGCTTGGTCAGACAGGCCTATATGAGATAACTTGACTTCATGTCACCACCGCTAAGCTAAAGGTGGCTAATGTTGGGCTATAAAGGAACTACAGCACGGTCACATGACTTCACGTCACCACCGCTAAGCTAAAGGTGGCTAATGTTGGGCTATAAAGGAACTACAGCACGGTCACATGACTTCATGTCACCACGCTAAGCTAAAGGTGGCTAATGTTGGGCTATAAAGGAACTACAGCACGGTCACATGACTTCACGTCACCACCGCTAAGCTAAAGGAGGCTAATGTTGGGCTATAAAGGAACCACAGCACGGTCACATGACTTCACGTCACCACCGCTAAGCTAAAGGAGGCTAATGTTGGGCTATAAAGGAACTACAGCACGTCACATGACTTCACGTCCCACCGCTAAGCTAAAGGAGGCTAATGTTGGGCTATAAAGGAACTACAGCACGGTCACATGACTTCACGTCACCACCGCTAAGCTAAAGGAGGCTAATGTTGGGCTATAAAGGAACTACAGCACGGTCACATGACTTCACGTCACCACCGCTAAGCTAAAGGTGGCTAATGTTGGGCTATAAAGGAACTACAACACGGTCACATGACTTCACGTCACCACCGCTAAGCTAAATGCAGCTAATGTTGGGCTATAAAGGAACTACAGCACGGTCACATGACTTCACGTCGCCACCGCTAAGCTAAAGGTGGCTAATGTTGGGCTATAAAGGAACTACAACACGATCACATGACTTCATGTCACCACCGCTAAGCTAAAGGTGGCTAATGTTGGGCGTGATGACGTTTAGTTGTCTCATTTAGACAAAACGTTAAAATCTCTTCAGCTTGTGTTAACACAGACCTTATTTCAGGGTAACAACCAAAAACACATTCAGAAAACCATTGACTTCCAGACCAGTGCTAAAATGCTGAGTCATGTCAGGGTTTATAGGACTCATTTTCCCACCACTCTATATTCATCCAACGTGCTTCAGATGAGACGTTTCTGTGATGCTGTTGAAGAAACTTGGAAACAATGGATTTTGGCATTTTGAAATTACACTAAAGTTGCCTGTTGGGGATTCTGTAATTAAATGTCAAAACTTCAAACTTTGAAAGGCCATTCTCACTGCAGCAGCAGTCTGATGTGGACGTAATGAGGGGGGCCGTGTTTCGTCACCGATTGGCTCACAGCCGCCTGCACCATTTAAAGGCGATGACATGCATTGAATACTTCTTCTACTTCTATAGAGGGTTGTTATAATGTGTATCTTCTCTGTTAACATACTTTATCTTGCCCGCAAAAAAAAAAAATACCCCCTAAATCCAAATGTTCATCTAAGAGAATGGGACTATTGTATTCATCCCAGGGAAAATTGGGTTGTATGACAGTAAGCTCAAAAATACGAAAACATATATAAAAGAAAATGTAATACAAAAATATAAGTAAAAGTGAAATGAGCAGTAAATAAACATAAGAAGTTAGAAAGTTAGAAACGTGCGGTTAAAAGATCAAATCAAATCGTAGAAAGATGTTATGTAAACCTTAGAAAAAGAAATACAAATGAGCCGTACAAAGACCTTGCTCCTGAACTGGGGGTCAGAGTGTCATTCAGTTTTTTTGGTGCACTTCAAAATGTTGCATATCTTCAACTTCACGATCTTGTCTGTAAAGCTTCAAAAGTAAAATGATGAAAGGTGAACATAGCATTGGGATTTGTTAACTTACTGTACAGTGTTCATGTGCTCCGGCAAAGCAATATGCTTTTCACCGTCATCAATCATCCTGAAAAAACAGGTTTAACTTCTCCAAATGAACGTTACCTCACACACTGACGTAAGTCCTTCAGCCTAATAACATCTGGTACTCTGAGTGAATGACAATCACAGGGACAGGCTGTGAAGCGTCCTGAAAAGACACGGGATGATGAATATGAACAATGTCCAAATGAGAGATCTCCAAAACGCTGCAGAGAGAGTGGGAGGAAGAGGAAGAGGAAGAGGAGGAGGAGATGAAGAGATTTATTTATTTGTTTATTCCACACATGGCAGTTACTTTAAAACAAAACGTGTACGCTTATACTGTTTTTTTAAATAAAAAATGAAAAAACTCAAATAAAAGCAATATTATTTGAGTCACAGTTACTTACAAATACAGAGGGATAGAGAAGAAGAAATGCTGGCCGCCTTCCTCCTTTTCCTCCTCCTCCTCATCCTCTCCTCCTCCTCTTCCTCCTCTGGGTCTAGAGGACATGTTTAACATTCTCCTCTGCTCCTCCTCCTCCTCCTCTCCTGATGCATTCTGGGTACTGATGGCCGGAGACCAGAGGAGAGAAAACCCCTTCATCATGACCAATGCTGCATTGTTGTTGCGTGTGTTCATATAGGAGCGATATGTCTATAGAGTGGTGCAGGAATGAGTCCTCAAACCTGGAAATGAGTCTGCATTTCATCAGATATCCTTTTTAAGAAAGAAAAAAAAGTTGTGTTAATTTTCCTGCATGCATTTACATTCATTTGATCTAACGTTAAACTAAGGATTAGCGTCACATACGTTGAACCATTTTAAATACTAGAACCTTCTCGTGTTAGATTGTGATGTTGAAGGAGCAGTGGAAGACAGATGTTCCATGCAATCGTTTCTTTAGTATCCAGTCTTTTTAATTGTTAAAAGTGTTTCTTGGCTATTCATGCATTATAATAATAATAATAATAATAATAATAATAATAATAATACTAATAGATGGGGTTTTGATATCACTGTTCCTAATGCTCAAAGACGCTTTACATTAAAAAAACAAACATAAACTGTAGTCCTAATCCAAGTGTGGAGTAAAATGGGGTCGAGGTTGTTGATCACAGTTTGAAAGCTAGAGTGAATAAGTGAGTTTAAAGTAGAGACACTACATACTGATATACGCCTGAACATCAGCAGGAGAGGACTCTTTAAAGTAGAGACACTACATACTGATATACACCTGAACATCAGCAGGAGAGGACTCTTTAAGTAGAGACACTACATACTGATATACACCTGAACATCAGCAGGAGACGACTCTTTAAGTAGAGACACTACATACTGATATACACCTGAACATCAGCAGGAGAGGACTCTTTAAAGTAGAGACACTACATACTGATATACACCTGAACATCAGCAGGAGAGGACTCTTTAAATTAGAGACACTACATACTGATATACGCCTGAACATCAGCAGGAGAGGACTCTTTAAAGTAGAGACACTACATACTGATATACACCTGAACATCAGCAGGAGAGGACTCTTTAAAGTAGAGACACTACATACTGATATACACCTGAACATCAGCAGGAGGGGACTCTTTAAAGTAGAGACACTACATACTGATATACACCTGAACATCAGCAGGAGAGGACTCTTTAAAGTAGAGACACTACATACTGATATACACCTGAACATCAGCAGGAGAGGACTCTTTAATAGCACTACATGCTGGATTCTCATTGTTTCCATAGCGGGCAAACTAGTTCACGCACTCTAAAAAAGAACACGCCGGCTCTACTTAAATAAATTGAGGTAACAATTTGTGTTGATCTTTTTAAGATTATTAAATTAATCCGAGTAACCATTTATAATCTGATTAACTCAATTAGTTCAGTACTTCAAACATAATTTGCTTTCACCTTTAAAAACTAAATTAAGTTGAACAACTTCATTTTAATCGTAAAGACGGAGTGATATTAAGTTGCATTTTGTTTAATTTAAGCTATTGTAATTTATTTATTTAAGTCCAAACTACTCAAAAATATCCATGCAAATTGTTACCTTAATTTGTTTGAGTATTAGAAACTCATTTCTTTGAGTCAAAAATAACATACACATTTAAGTTCCACTTGTTAACAGTTTATTTTAAAATGTTCGTTACACAATGATCTTTTTATTACAAATGTTCTCAGATATGAAATAAAACTAAATACAAAAATTAAAATAAAGGCATGAACCTGCTTCCAACGTTAACATCTGTTTTAGGTACAGATTGAGTGCGTATAGCCCCACAGACACAGGCTCTGGTCGCATCCGAGATTTGAAGGACTTCTGTTCCTTCAATCCTATTCTTGCATCCGCAGCCTGGTCAAGACAGTCTTCAGCGCCTCACTGATAACTTCCACTTCACCATCCTGGAATAAGTAGATTAGAAAATACATGTCAGTGTTTTTGGTGCAATCAGACTTGGAAACATTGCATTGTGTTTCAGGTAAACACAAGTTACAGTATGATGTAAGCATCGTCTTTACTTACTTAAGTTTTCCTTGAAGAGATCCTCCTTTTCCCGAAGACACACCACCAAGCACCGGAGAGCAACCTCTCTTATTCTTTCCACCGAATCATCCTTAAAAGGAGAACATTTTAATGTTGAGAAAGAAAAACAAAGGCTTGTTTGCAAAAACTGAACATACTGGGCATTGTCAGTTGCTGTTCATATTTATTTTAAATTAGTTTTTATCAAATGTTACGTTAATTCTAACAAGAAAATATATATATACAGACTGTATTACAAATAATGAACTTTGACTGCAACTGTGAAACAAAGGATACAGGAGGATACAAACAGCTAGCTAATCAGTATGCTATGCATGCTACCGTAGCTTAAAACAAGTAGCTGATGATACCTTACAGCTTGTGTTACACTGTATACGCAGTAAGCAGCTGTTGTAAATTAAGCGGAACAAAAATGGCTACAGGTAACTTGATAGATTATTAGGTTAAAATCCTGTTGCTCCACAGCTATCAAGTGTTCTGCTTCCAGGATGAAGCAGATTGCTTCCAACTCCACATGCGGTCTAGCAGAGTCCGGGCAAGTCCAAGCGTGTGTTCAGTTTTGAAACTATACTGTTGAAACTCAATATATATGAGTTACTCTAACTTAGTATATCCCTATAGTTGAGTGAACGCAGAAATATCTTTTCAAAATCATTACATTTGTAAGTAACATTTTTTTTTGTTGTTTCTCAGTTTGACCGATTTATTAAAATGATTTGTAAATAACTAAAATAAGTTGAGGTAAATAACAACATTTTCTATGTTGAAAAAGTTTTTTTTTTTAAGTGGAATCTACAACCCCATGAATCGTTTTTTAGAGTGTGTGTTTTTAAGGAGAGAATAATGAAAATGTCTTCAGGTCTGATGAAAAGAGACTCTTTTTCTAATGTATGCTAATGTAGTTCCCTAATCTTATTTTCTCACTGTTTTAACTTCTTATCTTTCTAGCTTCATATTTTCCCATTTGAATCTGTCTTTAGTACTTGTTCCTCCCTCCCTCTCTCTCCCTCCTCCCCCCTGATAGCCTGAGGGGGAGCCAGGTTGTCCTGTTCCTCTCTTTCCTCTCTTCTTCTCTCATCCCGTCTGCATGAATGCCTCTCGTTACCTGCTGAAACCTGGCCTACTTCACAAGTTCCTCCTCCGCTCGGCTCCAACGCCACCAGCAAAGTCACACAAAGAGAAAAGAGGTGGAGGATTAACGAACGTGGAGGGAGGAGAGGAGCAAAGAGAGACAAGTGTGAAGCTTTAGAACGATTTTAAAGAGGCCTTATTCTGCTTTGTATGGTGTTCACTTTCCTGTAGTGCGTTATATAGGTTTTTTGTGCATGTAAATGGTCTGCAAAGGATTAAATCCCTGTTTTTCTCTCCCACACCTGAACATCCGCAGGAGAGGACTCTTTAAAGTAGAGACACTACATACTGATATACACCTGAACATCAGCAGGAGAGGACTCTTTAAAGTAGAGACACTACATACTGATATACACCTGAACATCAGCAGGAGAGGACTCTTTAAAGTAGAGACACTACATACTGATATACACCTGAACATCAGCAGGAGAGGACTCTTTAAAGTAGAGACAATACATACTGATATACACCTGAACATCAGCAGGAGAGGACTCTTTAAAGTAGAGACACTACATACTGATATACACCTGAACATCAGCAGGAGAGGACTCTTTAAAGTAAAGACACTACATACTGATATACACCTGAACATCAGCAGGAGAGGACTCTTTAAAGTAGAGACACTACATACTGATATACACCTGAACATCAGCAGGAGAGGACTCTTTAAAGTAGAGACACTACATACTGATATACACCTGAACATCAGCAGGAGAGGACTCTTTAAAGTAGAGACACTACATACTGATATACACCTGAACATCAGCAGGAGAGGACTCTTTAAAGTAGAGACACTACATACTGATATACACCTGAACATCAGCAGGAGAGGACTCTTTAAAGTAGAGACACTACATACTGATATACACCTGAACATCAGCAGGAGAGGACTCTTTAAAGTAGAGACACTACATACTGATATACACCTGAACATCAGCAGGAGAGGACTCTTTAAAGTAGAGACACTACATACTGATATACACCTGAACATCAGCAGGAGAGGACTCTTTAAAGTAGAGACACTACATACTGATATACACCTGAACATCAGCAGGAGAGGACTCTTTAAAGTAGAGACACTACATACTGATATACACCTGAACATCAGCAGGAGAGGACTCTTTAAAGTAGAGACACTACATACTGATATACACCTGAACATCAGCAGAGAGGACTCTTTAAAGTAGAGACACTACATACTGATATACACCTGAACATCAGCAGGAGAGGACTTTAAAGTAGAGACTACATACTGATATACACCTGAACATCAGCAGGAGAGGACTCTTTAAAGTAGAGACACTACATACTGATATACACCTGAACATCAGCAGGAGAGGACTCTTTAAGTAGAGACACTACATACTGATATACACCTGAACATCAGCAGGAAGGACTCTTTAAAGTAGAGACACTACATACTGATATACACCTGAACATCAGCAGGAGAGGACTCTTTAAAGTAGAGACACTACATACTGATATACACCTGAACATCAGCAGGAGAGGACTCTTTAAAGTAGAGACACTACATACTGATATACACCTGAACATCAGCAGGAGAGGACTCTTTAAAGTAGAGACACTACATACTGATATACACCTGAACATCAGCAGGAGAGACTCTTTAAAGTAGAGATACTACATACTACTATACACCTGAACATCAGCAGGAGAGGACTCTTTAAAGTAGAGACACTACATACTGATATACACCTGAACATCAGCAGAGAGGACTCTTTAAAGTAGAGACACTACATACTGATATACACCTGACATCAGCAGGAGAGGACTCTTTAAAGTAGAGACACTACATACTGATATACACCTGAACATCAGCAGGAGAGGACTCTTTAAAGTAGAGACACTACATACTGATATACACCTGAACATCAGCAGGAGAGGACTCTTTAAAGTAGAGACACTACATACTGATATACACCTGAACATCAGCAGAGAGGACTCTTTAAAGTAGAGACACTACATACTGATATACACCTGAACATCAGCAGGAGAGGACTCTTTAAAGTAGAGACACTACATACTGATATACACCTGAACATCAGCAGGAGAGGACTCTTTAATAGCCCTTCATGCTGAATTCTCATTGTGGCTCTAGAGGACAAACTAGTTTCTGTGTTTTCAAAGGGAGAACAATAGAACATGTCTTCAGTTCTGATGAAATTAGGCCCTTTTTCAAGATGTTCCGATCTTCTGTTGCAGTGATTGTGAACATGTTTGAGCCTCTCAGAGTGGATGGAGACACATCTGTTTGTCCAGCTGCTATTTGTGTATAAAAAGACAAAAAGTGAAGTGTGTCTCTGCTTTTCCACTTCCTCCTTCATTGACAGTGGAAACACTTAAAGTGGAATAATTTAAATAAATCATTTCCACATTCATTTTCAGACATAACTATAATTACCCTCAACAAATTGGACCATCACTGAGGCGCTGGAATAAACTGGGTCAGAGTTTTCTGTTGGATCTGTGCAGCACAACACTGAGACTCTCATTATGTTGTGCAATCTTACACTTTACACGCTGCAGCTTTGTTCCAACACTAGTTTATTCCAATTTGGTTTTCACATTAGCTGACCCCGTCTGAATACATTTCCGCTGTTTCCAGAGGCGTAAACAGCAACATGCTCGGTGTACTCGCAGCAATGAGAGTGCGAGAAATATGGTGTGTGTTAAAGCGCATAAAACGCTGCGCTACGGCTTTGATCATGTATTCAAAAATCTATCAGTTTATTAGAAAAGCGTCATTTCACATCAACTCAACTATTTAGAAAAGTGAGCTGCTTTTATCTCCTCGCAGTATTTTCTCATCTTCACTAAAAGACATGGCCTCCTGACCTGCTTTCATCATTCATTTGCATGGCATAAATAAAACATCAACGCTCTCAAGCACGGTATCCGTAGAAGGGTTCTGAATCCTCAAAAGCAAAAATTAAAACTTGTGCCGTTTTTTTCAGCGTGCTTTTTTATTCATGCTTCAAACATCCGTGCATGAATTAACATGTATTTGGAGTTCTGCTTCTGATTTCTCTTTTGCATTTAAGCTTTTTTGTCACAAAATCGAGGACGCACTCTACATTTTAAAATGTGCATCTGTAGTAAAACACTGGTTAGTTTCCACTTCAGGCCAACACAAGGGAAACAAGAAAGATGTAGGAGGTGTAAGGATTGTAAAGCTCCTCGAGGCAAATGTGTGATTTTATTTCTGTTATTTAATTAAGACATGATTTAAATTATTTAGACTTTTATTAAGTGTAAGCCTTTGAACAAACAGACACTTTGATGCAGGAAGAGAGGTGGAATAGGAACAAGTTATCATGATGTTATCAGGTCACCCTCTGGCAGAAATCTCCTGGACAAAATGATGTTTAACAAAGTGTTTTATTGTTGGAACTCTTTAAAAAAAAGCTGTATGTTACTCACTGCATGGATGTCACTTAAAGGTCTCCTATTATACTGTTCTTCATCAATATATCACAGGTCTCAGATATATCCAGAGCCTGTCTCTGATTGGCTGAAACACCAAACAGATCATTGCAGCATCCCATAATCCCCTCTGTTTCAGCCCTGTTTCCAAAGTGCTGATTCTCTGTCTGTTCCTTTAGATGAAAATAAGGAGCCCCTCCCCACGCCCCTCTGAGAGAGATTTGGTTAAAAAGAACTCAATGGTGCTCTAGGAGGAGATTCAGGTGATAAGGTGGGGGGGGTTACCTTGGTTGCTGATTGGCTAATGGTTACTCAAGCAAAAACATCGTTATGACATCATAAAGTGGCCAAAATCTGATCAGCTCATTTTCAGACAGGTTTTTATAGAAATGGATCAGGACAAAAAGAGAGAGAATCTTTGTTCCTGAAACTTTCAGAGTCTCTTTACACAGAGGGGACACATGTTGATGTAGAAGAGACATGAAGAAGAGGGGACACATGTTGATGTAGAAGAGACATGAAGAAGAGGGGACACATGTTGATGTAGAAGAGACATGAACAAGAGGGGACACATGTTGATGTAGAAGAGACATGGAGAAGAGGGGACACATGTTGATGTAGAAGAGACATGAAGAAGAGGGGACACATGTTGATGTAGAAGAGACATGAAGAAGAGGGGACACATGTTGATGTAGAAGAGACATGGAGAAGAGGGGACACATGTTGATGTAGAAGAGACATGAAGAAGAGGGGACACATGTTGATGGAAAAGAGACATGAAGAAGAGGGGACACATGTTGATGTAGAAGAGACATGAAGAAGAGGGGACACATGTTGATGTAGAAGAGACATGAAGAAGAGGGGACACATGTTGATGGAGAAGAGACATGGAGAAGTGGATTTTGCATAATAGGGGACCTTTAATAGGAGGTCCTTGGCTGGAGGGCAAGGTACATAGGACCCAAATGCAGAACACCATATGTTGCAATCCAAATCCTTTTCTGCGAACTGGGTCAGGCAAACCAAAACATAAACTCTGTTAACGCAAAATCCGTCAAGGATCTGACAACAACTAAAGGACAAGCAGAACTTAAATAGCAGCAAGACTAATCACAAAGACACAGGTGGGGAAGGAGGAAAAACACAGGTGATCAGAATCAGGTAATCAAACAGGAGGGAAACACAGAGACAGGAAGTAAGAGCAGACATAACTAGGGGTGCACCCCTTTCAGAATAAAACAGGAAAACAAACACAGATCTTGAGACCTTATGTTTGCATTTCTTAAAATTCTAAGGAGGATACATATGCAAATGTGTTTTGTTGTGCATTGGTTGCTTCCATTATAACTCAACTGATTTCACAATTTTAAGACGTTTGTAATTTTGAATAAAGTGCATCTCCAGTCAGGATTTTATCAGACCTTTTCGTAAACGTACCTGGCAATAAACTCCATTCTGATTCTGATTCTGAGATGACCTTGTTCTGTCCTTCTTTAAGCCATGGGTACAACGTGAATAAGCAGATAAGTTCAGGAATGAGTGCCATGAGAGACGGGTTAATTGCTGTGGATTTTCCGTCCTCAGAGGTATTGTCTCTCAGACCGTCAGAGGTGAAATTCTCTCCTCTCGTCCCAAAGCGGCCCCTTCCTCCTTTAGAGTCAGTGATAATGGAGACAAGAGCTCAATCAAAATGTCTTTACATGCTGACTCCTCTCTGTCAGTGATGTTCAGGTGTGTATCAGTATGTAGTGTCTCTCCTTTAAAGAGTCCTCTCCTGCTGATGTTCAGGTGTATATCAGTATGTAGTGTCTCTACTTTAAAGAGTCCTCTCCTGCTGATGTTCAGGTGTATATCAGTATGTAGTGTCTCTACTTTAAAGAGTCCTCTCCTGCTGATGATCAGGTGTATATCAGTATGTAGTGTCTCTACTTTAAAGAGTCCTCTCCTGCTGATGTTCAGGTGTATATCAGTATGTAGTGTCTCTACTTTAAAGAGTCCTCTCCTGCTGATGTTCAGGTGTATATCAGTATGTAGTGTCTCTACTGGGACATGTCTCCATGCTTTAATGTTCAAAAAGCTCTTTATTTTTCTCATACTGCCTGTGCTGCAGCTCCTCTTTGGCTAGTGGAGCCTCGCAGCGGCAAAAACTGTGGTGCGCTTACACTGCGTGTAGGGCATATAATAACGTCATATTAAATGCAGTCATTTGGTCTTTAGCAACAGCTTGTGAGAGCAGTGCATTCATCGGTGTTCGTTTTAATGCTGCCAGTTTGTTGACGGCCTGTGTGTTGATGGGACTTCTCATGCTCCCTAAATGTTTCCCCTGCCTTTCGCCAGTTGTTAAACCCTGCTTTCACAAAACTCCCATCCCTGATCTTGTCTGCACTGACGAGCTTCTTTTCTATAGCAGAGCAACAGAAGACGCACACCGCATTATCACTTTCTCTTATAGTGAAGCTTTTTATAGACTGCTTACACTAAAATGCTAACTCAAAAATAGTAACTCAAAATAAAACTTTTGTATCGATTTGTTTAGTGAACTTTTTGGCGTTGCAGTTACAACTCTCCGCCAACAGATGGGGGTGCTGCAGCCCCCTCAGCGCCCCCCCTTCCCGCGTCCATGTTTCCATCCATCCTTTCTTTCTTTCTTTTCGTTCTCCATCTCTGGAAGTTAAAGGGCCAGAGGAACCTGATTAGGATGCAGAGGAGGAAGGCTCTGCTGCAAATTGAAAACATATTGATTCTCCTCATGCTCTGAGGGAGAGGGGGCGAGAGACAGAAGGAAGAAGAGGGAGAGAGAAAGAGGGGAGGGAGAAAAAATGAAAGTTAACCTGGTGATGAAGCAGAAGAAGAGCAACCTGTGTTTGAGCCACACACACGCGCAAATGCACACGCATGCACACACACACACACACACATACATACACACACGCACACGCACGCACACACATGCACACACACACACACACACACACATACATATACATATACACACACACACACACATACCCACACACGCGCACATGCACACGCACACACACACACACACATACATATACACACACACACATACACACACACACTGACACACACACTCACACACACTCACACACACACACACACCACACAACACACACACACATACATACACACATACATATACACACACATACATACACACACACACACATACATATACACACACATACATATACACACACACACACACATATACACACACACATTTACACACACACATATACACACACACACACACACATATACACACACACACATACATATACACACACACATGTGCATTGTTTCTCATATGCTAAGATAGCATCCCACGGTGGGTTGACGGTGGCTCTGTGGTCGCCATAGCAACGGGGTCAGGGCAGCAAGTGTAGCGTGTGTGTGTGTGTTGCACATGTGTGTGTGTGTGTGTGTGTGTGTGTGTGTGTGTTGTGTGTGTGCTGTCATGTCCAGCTGTAGAGAGGAGAGGCCGATGAGAGAGGACAGCGCACAACACGTACAGATGTGCTGACTACACAGTTTCCATGGGAACGAGCACTCCCCCTCCTCATTGCTCCCACTAAAGCTTGACAAGCTCCACTAATACGTCTCACTGCGTCTTTATGTGTGTCCTGTTACAGCTCTCAGATCAGCTACAGCTCAATCTATCTTCCTCCAGTGTGTGTGTGTGTGTGTGTGTGTGAGTGTATGTGTGTATGTGAGTGTTTGTGTGAGTGCATATTAGTATGTGTGACATGCTTGTCTCATTCTTTAATCAAGGATGAGGGCGAAGAGAGGAGAGTGTGAGGGAGGTGGTGGATGTTATCAAACAGAGTGGCTTTCTGTCTTGTACACACACACACACACACACACACACACACACACACACACACCACACACACACACACACACGCATCACAGACAATCATGATCATTGCTTGTACCCTGCTGACAGGAACTGGTTTATTGTGTGTGTGTGTGTGTGTGTGTGTGTATGTGTGTGTGTGTGTATCACTTATTGTAAGCTAAATGCAATGTAATGTAATGTAATAACTACCGTAGCTGATCATACAGCATGTTCTCGTCTTGTGTACAAAAGCTGCCATCATATGGTTACCCAGTGTCACTGCGTGGTTAATAATTCTTGTTAGTGGATACAAAGTTTAACATCTGTACATACATGGAACCAATATCTATGTTATGTGTGTTTTTGTTTGTGCGTTGAGTCATGAATGAAAATTAAAGTGTTGCAGGAAACAGGTTTGGGGGAGTAAGGGATTACATTACATAATCAGAACACAGAAAAAGTAACTGTATTTATTTCCTTACAGTTACATAAAGTCGTCATCAGAGCAGAGGACACATGTTTGTAAATGAATGTGTGTGTACAGTTAAAAGGTAGCTTTGCCTGGGAGTCAAACCCACTCCTGAAGCACCACTAATGTGAGGATGTTTGTAAAAGGTCTGCAGGGGCCTCTATTGGTTCACTATGGTAGTGCAATGAGTTGGATTTTTGAGTGGATTGCTCTGCAGTTTGCAACCATTTAGATCAGAACAAGTTACCAGAAGCATTCAGAGGAAGTCAGCATTTTGGAGGTGAATAATATGTTTTTACTGCACTGCATTTATCAGTTTTAGTTCGTTTTTGGATTAAGATTTTCCTTTAAAAATCATATCATAAAAAGTTTAGGATATTGTATTTAAGATTCAGAGGTACATGGTGTACTTCTACTCCACTACATGTATTTAATACCTTTAGTTACTTTACAGATGTGGATGAATGATGTGAAATATAATCAAGTGTTAAATCAGACTTTAGTTCCACCTGGAGTAAATTCACAAGCTACCCTGCAGTATACAAAGTCATTCAAACTAGCTGCACCTTTACCAGCTTTGAGAACACTTTCATGATCAATCATTATAAAACATATCATATATATTATTCTGAAATGGTCCAATCTGCACAACGACTACTTTTACTGTCGCTACTTTCACTATATTTTGATGAGAATACTTTTCTACTTTTACTTGAGGAACTCAAGTACAAGATCTGAGTACTTCTACCTTTACTCAAGTACAATCTGAGTACTTTTACTCAAGTACAAGGTCTGAGTACTTCTACCTTTACTCAAGTACATGATCTGAGTACTTCTACATTTACTCAAGTACAAGATCTGAGTACTTCTACATTTACTCAAGTACAAGACCTGAGTACTTCTACTTGTACTCAAGTACCAGATCTGAGTACTTCTACATTTACTAAAGTACAAGACCTGAGTACTTCTACTTGTACTCAAGTACAAGATTTGAGTACTTCTAATTTTACTCAAGAACAAGATCTGAGTGCTTCTACTTTTACTCAAGTACAAGATCTGAGTACTTCTACTTTTATTCATGTACAATATATGAGTACTTCTACTTTTACTACAAGATCTGAGTACTTTTACTTTTACTCAAGTACAAGATCTGAGTACTTTTACTTCAGTAGAGATAAAAAGGTGTATTGTTCTTATGCTGAAAAAAATGTCGGGAACCGTCGTTTGGGAGCCAATGCAGCTTTACGACAGTTTCAATAACATACAGCCGTCTCGCTTTACGGCAGTGGGTGTAACTCGCTTAGCAGAAACAGCTGTTGTCAGGAGGTAAGTCTCTTAAAATCACATAAAACAGGTGCTTGTTTATACTTGGCTTCTACTCACCAAACTATCCGACATTGTTTATCAATCCGGTTTGTGTTGTTGTCCTGTTTTTGAGTAACAAGAGCTTTTTTTCGTGAATAACAACAAACACATGAAGCTAATGCTAACACATGCCGCTAAACACACCTCGTCTGCAAGTCGCAAATCATCTAAAAACTGTGAATTTCAAAAGTTGCATATACAGTTTTCTGTAGGAGCAGATGCTGCCCGGTTTATGCGGCTTGTTTGTCTTGTGAAATAAAGTAATTTAGAGGAGAAGTCTTTATATAAACATGACTATTGTGTTGGCTCCTGCAGCATTAAGTACTGCACTGTGTGAAAGACACTGGAAACGCCCTATTGGACAAAGATAAATAAGATAATAATAATATAATAAGACAATATTTGCTTTATTGATACCAATTTGGAAGATGTAAACAAGGCAGTGCACAACATGTACAAAAGGAAAGAGTACAAGATAAACAAACAAATATATCTCAAACTAGAAAATAAAACGGAACTAAGAAATAAATATATATATGTTGACAGTGGAAGTCAAATAAATACTATGAATGGTCAAATTACAGCTAACAAAATATAAAAGTTGAATATGATTAACATTAGGTGTGCAAAAAACAACTAATACAATAATATATATGTAAAAAGTACATTGTGAAACACACTATTTAGATGGATTCATTGTATTTTTCGGAGTTCACTTGTCAAAGCCACATAAGAAACTAAGGCTCTGTGAGGTCTCTTTTAGCCAGAGTTTAGTTGTTAAATGGGGCGAAGCCTGCGAGCTACTTCAGGCAGTCAACTCTATTTAAGCTGCCAGGTCTGCCTGCCTCTGCCTCGCTCATGCTGCTGCTGCCACTGCTGTGTTCACTTGCTATTGCAAGCTTCCACCTGTAGGCTCGGGGGTAGTTATCTAATCATCACTCAATGTTCTTTGTAAATCTGTGGGAGTGATGAGGTCCGAGCCTAGACGTCAAACTCAAACTATATGCTGCTTCTAATAAACTTATTAAGAAACACGTGAGTCGTCTGACTGAACTAGAGTTATTGGCAGGAATGAGTGTCTGTACAAAACGCTGCAGCTTTCAGTGCATATTTTCCCATTTTCGCACATGAAGCATGAGAGCAATGACTATATAGACTATGCAGTACATTAATGCACACAATGTTCATACTCCTTACTGCACATATTCTTATTTCACATTTCATAGTTTATATTCTAAAATTCATTCATTCATAGCATTCTATTTCCATGTAAATTACTGCTTTATTTTTATTGCTATTTAACTGTATTTTATTACGGTGTAAAATATTTTTTGTTTTATATTAGATTTCTTGTTTTTTATATTTTATGTATGCACCATGACATCAAGTCAAATTCCTAGTATGTGCGAACCTACCTGGCAATAAACCTGTTTCTGATTCTGATGTGAATATGTTGGCCCGCTATGTTAATTTGCCTCAAGTTATAACTTGAAATACCGGTTTTAAGTCGATTCTCAGAAATGACTTTTCTCTCAGAAATCTCACCTTTTTGAGAATGTTTACTTCAATATCTGAAATCTGACTGTGATGAAACATGAGAGCTATGAATATGTGTTGGCTCACTAAGTTCATTTTACTCAAGATTGAACTTGAGGGGAAACATGGACTTTTACACTTATTTAACACTTGCAGCCACTTTACTTAAACTAACATATGTTAAATATACATAAGATAAGATGTTCTTTATTGATGGGAATTGTTTGCGTTGCAGCAGCATAAAAACAAAACAAGGCGTTGCACAGAAATTAAAGAGTAGAAATAAACAACTCTCAAAATGTTATTAAAACAGCATTAAAAAAAATAGAAAATATACAGTAGACCAGTGAACATCAACTGGCGGCCCGCGGGCCACATCTGGCTCGCCAGACATTCTCATTCGGCCCACACGGCGGGGGTGACTGTGGCGCTGGCAGAGTGGTTAGTGCGTTCGCCCCCCACTCATTTTTTTTTTATACAACGTATCGTGAGTAATGTGCAGTACCGGAGTCCAACAGAGAGGCAGCAGCTGCGGGACATTAGCCTGCGTAGAGGCACTAGCTGCGGGACAGTAGCCTGCGTAGAGGCAGCAGCTGCGGGACAGTAGCCTGCGTAGAGGCACTAGCTGCGGGACAGTAGCCTGCGTAGAGGCAGCAGCCGCGGGACAGTAGCCTGCGTAGAGGCAGCAGCCGCGGGACAGTAGCCTGCGTAGAGGCAGCAGCCGCGGGACAGTAGCCTGCGTAGAGGCAGCAGCTGCGGGACAGTAGCCAGCTGCGGGACAGTAGCCTGCGTAGAGGCAGCAGCTGCGGGACAGTAGCCTGCGTAGAGGCAGCAGCCGCGGGACAGTAGCCTGCGTAGAGGCACTAGCTGCGGGACAGTAGCCTGCGTAGAGGCAGCAGCCGCGGGACAGTAGCCTGTGTAGAGGCAGCAGCCGCGGGACAGTAGCCTGCATAGAGGCAGCAGCCGCGGGACAGTAGCCTGCGTAGAGGCACTAGCTGCGGGACAGTAGCCTGCGTAGAGGCAGCAGCCGTGGGACAGTAGCCTGCGTAGAGGCAGCAGCCGCGGGACAGTAGCCTGCGTAGAGGCAGCAGCCGCGGGACAGTAGCCTGCGTAGAGGCAGCAGCCGCGGGACAGTAGCCTGCGTAGAGGCAGCAGCCGCGGGACAGTAGCCTGCGTAGAGGCAGCAGCTGCGGGACAGTAGCCTGTGTACTGCGTAGCCTTCCCTGCCCTGAAGAAGAAGTGACCCTTCGTTAGCGTGAAGAGTCTGCTAAGCTTTATGCGCTCCGCAGTACCTGAGCGTGCTCCACTAGCACCCCCCGGTCAACAACTTCAACATTCTGGGCTATACATAGGCTACAAATCGCTGGCCCGCAAACGTGTCTATTGGATACATGTTGGCCCTTGGACAAATGTAGTTGGTGATCCCTGCAGTAGACCGTGAAGATAACATTACATTCTGACAATAAAACACAATTGAAGGGCTTTAGACATTTTATATTATTTACATTAAGACTGTAGGGAATGGAATATTACATTAAAAATAAATGTAAAATGTACAGTGTGTCCAGTTATCCAAGAGAAGCTTTTATAATACGATGCATCTTACTGATTTACCCAGTAGTTTACTAAGTATCTAATATTGGCTCCACATTGAGACATCAAAATGCTCTTTCATGTATTTGAGTGTTTTTACTTTAGGTACATGTTGCAGATTTCTTAAGTGACATTTGGAATGCAGGACTTTACTTGTAATAGAGTATTTTTAGCTGATGGTATCTCTGAGTACCATCAGCTAAACCATGCCATACCATCTCTAAAAGGATCTTAACTACTACTAACCGTTCTGTGTGTGTCTCGCTCAGGAGATGCGCTTTGGGTCTCTGGCTGCAGAAACACTGACCGCTGGATCCTTGAGAGCTTTAGCTGTGGTGAGTGTGTGTTTCTTGATGCACATGTCTCACACACACCATGCTTTGCTCTAATGTATTTTGGACATGTTGTTGATAAAGGTGGGCGATGTGTCTTAAGATGCACATTATAAAAAATGTATTTTATATATATTTATTATTTTGTATGATATTAATGAATATCCGTTTTAATGTTGTTATTCTGTATTCCAACATTAAAACGGGTATTCCTCTCTGAAGAGGATTCAACTCCTTTTTCAATCTATTGTCAATAGACAGATAGAGCAGCAGTAATTGTTCTTCCTCCTCCTCCTCCTCCTCCTCCTCGTCTTCCTCCTTCCTCCTCTTCCTCCTCCTCCTCTTCATCCTCCTCCTCCTCTTCCTCCTCTTCCCAGACGGTGTTCCTGAGTGTGTTGATGCTCCCGCTGCTGAGGACTGTTGGACTGAGAGTTTTCTCGATGGCCTCTGAGACGTACACACCTGGCTCTCTCTCTGCTGCCTTCGTCACCTGTCCCAACGACACCGTGGCTAAAACCCTGGCCAGGTAACACATGTGCAACACCTTAGAATCTAGGAAAGAAATCATGATATTTACTCAGAAATCATGATTCTTTTCTCTGAAATCTGACAGATTGCTCAGAATTTACTTTTTTCTCAGGACTCACTTGAAAATCTGAAATCTAACTATTTTCTCAGAAATCTGACTTTTTCTGAATTTTTACTTTTCTCTCAGAAATCTGCCTGTATGTTTGAAAAACATTTTTTTACTTTTTCTTGGAATTCTGCTTTTTTTGGAATTTTGACTTTAATATCAGAAATCCGAATATTTTCTTAGAATTAACTTTTTACAGAAAACTGCCTTTTTTCTTACAATTTACTTTTTTCTAAAATAATGACTTTTTTCTCAGAATACACTTTTTTCTCAGAATACACTTTTTTCTCAGAATACACTTTTTTCCCAGAATACACTTTTTTCTCAGAATACACTTTTTTCTCAGAATACACTTTTTTCCCAGAATACATGTTCAGAAAAAAAAGGAAAGTCAGAATAAAAAAAATAAAATAAAAAACTGTTCGGAAATCTGACTTTTTCAGAATTTTGACTTTTTTATTTTATCGGAAATCTGCATTTATTCAGATTTTGACTTTAATATCAGAAATCCGCATATTTTCTTAGAATTGACTTTCTTCTAAAAAAAGATAATGACTTTTGTCAGAAATCTAATTTTCTTCAGAATTTTTACTTTTTTCAGAAATCCGAATATTTTCTTAGAATTTACTTTTTACAGAAAACTGCGTTTTTTCTTACAATTTACTTTTTTCTAAAATAATAATGACTTTTTTCTCAGAATACACTTTTTTCTCAGAATACACTTTTTTCTCAGAATACACTTTTTTCTCAGAATACACTTTTTTCTCAGAATACACTTTTTTCTCAGAATACACGTTCAGAAAAAAAAAGAAATTCAGAATAAAAAAAATAAAATAAAAATCTGTTCGGAAATCAGCATTTATTCAGATTTTGACTTTAATATCAGAAATCCGCATATTTTCTTAGAATTTACTTTCTTCAGGAACCTGACTTTTTTTCTTAGAATTTACTTTTTTCTAAAAAAAATAATGACTTTTGTCAGAAATCTAATTTTCTTCAGAATTTTTACTTTTTTCAGAAATCTGACATTTCCTTAGGATTTACTTTTTTTTAAATAATGTATTTTTTCTCAGAATATACTTTTTTCCAGAAATCTGACTTTTTCAGAATTTTGACTTCTTATCTCAGAATAGATTTTTGTCTCGGAATAACATAAAAAGATCTTTTGGTCAGGTCTTTTCTTCCCTAGTCCTCTTCTCTATGAAGGTGTTTAGCTGCTGCTCAAATCGCACAGTTACATGCATCTACTGAAAAATACAATGAACGAAAAGCATGTCATTTGAATGTTTGAAGTAAACTGTAGTAATAAGAAGAGCCATGAAACTGTCCTGACTGAATCAGCAGATAAGAAAAGACGAATGAAACAACATTAATAATAATATCCTGATGAGGACAGAATACACGTATTCATGACATCTTGAAAGTGGGATGCTCTAGAAGAAAATGGACTTCCAGAAAAAGTGTTTTTACCAGTTCTCTTTCTTGCATATTCATGTGATTCCTTATTTCCTTCTTTCTCTCAGGGGTATTGTGGAAAACAAACTAGCTGCTTGCGTCAACATTGTTCCAGCAATCACATCTGTGTAAGTTTTGAGACGGCTGCTTGTCTGTGTTTTGTAGAAGAGTAAGATATACTTTATAAATCCCATAGGGGGAAATTCAGGTTTCACTCAGTTGTTATTCAGTTACAGTTCAAATACACACAAACACATTTGGTGTTTCATTTTTACCTCTGTATTTAAAATTCCCCTAAACTTGGGTAACATTTTTTTTTATGACGAAATAACTTACAAAGAGACTTGGGTACATAATTCCCGACTACACAACCTTTTTTAATTTTTAATTAATTTATTTGATGTGTTTATTTTTGTATTTTGTTGGTCCCAACTCATCCCCTACGAACTGAGCTACTGCCTGCCGCTGAGTTGTTCTCAGGCTGCGTCTTTAATAAATGATTTTGACCCCGCAGGATGTATTAATGATATCTTCCATATTCTAAATGTGTCCCTTCAGATATGAATGGCAGGGTAAGATTGAAGAGGACAGCGAAGTGATGCTGGTGAGTGTTGACCGAGTCGTTTAATATTTGATACTCGTTTTAATACTCATACTTACGGTGTCACGCCTTTAAAATCTGCTCTAGACAAAGATGCTTTTAAGGATCAGAAAGAACACATGATATTCATGTCTTGTGATTTTTTTTATAGAGATTCCTTTGGTAGTAAAGAAAAAGAAACAATAATAGAAGTATGTTTATGTTTTGGAGTGCATGCATGTGTTCCTACTGTTTTATTACATGAACTAACACTAGAGAAACACATGCACTAAAGACATCCCCCCAAACCCCTCTTGCTGTTTTTGTTGTTATCTGTGTCTAATAGAATCTAAGGCCCCGTCCACACGGAGACGGGATCAGTTGTATCCGCTAAAGTTCTCTATCGTATAGACGGTCCGTCCACACGAGGCCGACACAGCCGCGGCTTCGGAGCCCGAAACCGATAAACTTTGAAACCGGCTCCCAAAGTGGGTAAGTCTGGAGACGACACGCTTGCGGCTCCGTGTGTACGCCCTATACGACCTTTTCCTGAATCGATGACGCCATAGCCCCGCCTCTCCCGCCTCTCCTGCTCACCCCTGCGTCATTGCTGATGCCTTTCGCCAACAACAACAAAACAACAATGGCGGATCACAGGTTTGCGTTCGTGCTCCAGACGCTACTGACCAGGATACAGATGTTAGTGCAACATCTACAGCTCCTCGACCACAACCATCAGCAACAAGTGGACATGCTCGGGGGGTCTTCTTCGCTGCTTTTGGTGTATTTGGTAGCGGAAGTACAGCGCCACTTACAGGCCCGGCATATGTACTACAGCGTCTCCAGCGGTTCCGAGCGGTTTCGTTTGGAGGGACACATTTCTTGAGCCGATTCCGTGTGGACGGAAGACTTTTTTTAAATCGACTTCGGTTCGAAATCGATTTCGTCTCCGTGTGGACGGGGCCTAGATGAGAGAAAAACAATATCATTACAGTCATTGTACGTATCAAGTTAGCAAACAAAACTTCATGAGACGATGCACATGTCCAAATAAACACAAAGGTAACATGAAAAGATGCATGTGATGAAATCTAATGAAATGTTTCTCTCTGGTTTAGATGATTAAAACAAGAAGCTCCAAGGTGCCAGCTCTAGCTGAATACGTCCGGTAAGTCTGGAGGGAACACAGGGATTTTAGCCTTTGCAGACCATTTACATGCACTAAAACCTACTGTATAGAACACACGTCAGTAGAAGGGGAAACCCCGAAAAGCAGAATAGGGCCTCTTTTAAACTCTATGTTAAAAACAGGGCTCAAAATATGTCTTTGCTCAATAATTTATGCCACAGTTTGGCTACAAATATATAGTAATTCATAGAAAACCTATATAAATGACCTTAAAATGTATATTTACCCATCTTGCGCTTATTCATTATTAAATTGAGAGAAAATAGGGTATTAATGCATCATGAAGATAAAAGTAAACTAAAGTTTTCCGCACTCGTACATTTTGTTGTTTCTTACACCTTATCTCGTAGTTCATATGTAGACACACACACACACACACACACACAAACACACACACACACACACACACACACACATACATACATACATACATACACACAAACATACACACATACATACAGACACACACACACACACACACACATACATACATACATACATACATAAACACAAACATACACACACACACATACATACAGACACACACACACACACACACACACACACATACATACATACATACATACATACACACAAACACACACACACACACACACACATACACACATACACACATACATACACACACACACACACATACACACACATACATACACACACACACACACACATACACACATACATACACACAGACACACAGACACACACACACACACACACACACACACACACAGACACACACAGACATACATACACAGACACAGACACACACACACACACACACACACACACACACACACACACACACACACACACACACACCCTTTAAAAATAATTTCTGAAATGAAGATATTGTTTTGAGTTTGGATCGATCTTTAGTATTCAATTCATTTTTAAATATGCTCCGGCCTTTTACCGACCATTAACATGCACCAAAACCTATAGAAACCCACTACAGGAGAGGAGAGAGAGACCACACAAAGCAGGACAGGGCCTCTTTAATAACTGCTGTTCTCTATGTTGTGTAGTGACACTGCTCTTTGCCCTCTTCAGCTCTAACCATCCCTACGAGGTGGCCGAGGTGATCAGCCTGCCCATCGAGCAGGGAAACCCGCCGTACCTGAAGTGGATCGAAGGAGTCGTTCCCGAATAATTGCGATTATTCTGACTGATATTTGAGGGAATGGTCAGTTTGAATCGTAATTCTGAGGTTCTGTGCCAAACAAAATGTGTACACAAAGATTTGTGTGTGTCGGGTATCTCTCCAGCTCCACAAAACTGTATATCTTTGACAAATATTGAGCTCCCTGCGATTTAAATGTTGCACCATCCATATTCGGATTTTGAAAACGTTTTGATTAACTGTGCACACCTATCCACGACTAAGAGTGGAAGAATGTTACAATTCGATCTGGAAATGTGTGTGTTCATGTCTCAAATACACAAAACAAGTCTGTCATTTCATTGCTACCTAAAAGGTACAAGACAAAGTGCCCGTTATAGGAATAAATAACACCTGGTGAACGTGAGTTAAACTGTTAAATGGCTAAAACCAGTCATTTCTGTTGCAAAATTACAAAAAAACCTCACTCAGGTTGTATTTCTATTATAAAAACTATGAAACAGGTGAAATGTATTCCTTTTTGGTGCAAGACAAAGACAAATGGACATGCATGAAAAACACATTTGTTGTTCTAACATGATTACAACTCGGCTAAAACATGTCCTTTTTGAAGCGATCATTAAGTCTTTTAAGTGCTTCATATGTTCCCTTTCAGTATGTATACCTGCATCTACATCTGTACTCCCTAGTTTAAAAGGGTGCTGGATAAACTGACACTAAAATGTAAAAGTGCAAAACATAAGTTCTGATTTCTACTGTGAAAGATCCATATTCCAATAAAGAGGACGGTGTTTTTTATAATTTGGTTTTGAGGTTTTTTATTGATTACAACAGCATTCAGTGAAGTCGAGGTCTTAATGACACGTGTTGCACACATAATGTACATATTACTGTATACTTGTTCACACAATTACATACATCAGGTTTTATTGTTTACATTACACTTATATTTAATAAATACAATACAACATGTAAATACAAAGGCAATCGTTTACAATACACTACATAACACATCTCTATTATTATACATATTGATAACCAATTGTCTTTACATTGACTCCACACTAACACTGCGGTAAATACAGAGAATTCTCTAGAAAAGGTTGATCTTTGCTAAAACACAACAATAAAGAAAAACATGACTTCCTTTTTCGAGGAAACTTTTTTCACAAGTTTAAGGGATACATATTTTCTAATAAAAAATAAAATCCATCGACATGTTTCCGTCATAATTTAAAAGCATTTAATGAATAAATACAAAACTAACCAATCAGAGCAGACTGGGCTCTGGTTTCAGACAGAGGGTGAAAAGAGGTGCTGCAGCACAGGCAGTCTGAGAAAAATAAAGACCTTTTTGAACATTAAAGCATGGAGACATGTCCCAGTAGAGACACTACATACTGATATAGACCTGAACATCATCAGGAGAGGACTCTTTAAAGTAGAGACACTACATACTGATATACACCTGAACATCAGCAGGAGAGGACTCTTTAAAGTAGAGACACTACATACTGATATACACCTGAACATCAGCAGGAGAGGACTCTTTAAAGTAGAGACTCTACATACTGATATACACCTGAACATCAGCAGGAGAGGACTCTTTAAAGGAGAGACACTACATACTGATATACACCTGAACATCAGCAGGAGAGGACTCTTTAAAGGAGAGACACTACATACTGATATACACCTGAACATCAGCAGGAGAGGACTCTTTAAAGTAGAGACACTACATACTGATATACACCTGAACATCAGCAGGAGAGGACTCTTTAAAGTAGAGACTCTACATACTGATATACACCTGAACATCAGCAGGAGAGGACTCTTTAAAGTAGAGACACTACATACTGATATACACCTGAACATCAGCAGGAGAGGACTCTTTAAAGTAGAGACACTACATACTGATATACACCTGAACATCAGCAGGAGAGGACTCTTTAAAGTAGAGACACTACATACTGATATACACCTGAACATCAGCAGGAGAGGACTCTTTAAAGTAGAGACACTACATACTGATATACACCTGAACATCAGCAGGAGAGGACTCTTTAAAGTAGAGACACTACATACTGATATACACCTGAACATCAGCAGGAGAGGACTCTTTAAAGTAGAGACACTACATACTGATATACACCTGACATCAGCAGGAGAGGACTCTTTAAAGTAGAGACACTACATACTGATATACACCTGAACATCAGCAGGAGAGGACTCTTTAAAGTAGAGACACTACATACTGATATACACCTGAACATCAGCAGGAGAGGACTCTTTAAAGTAGAGACACTACATACTGATATACACCTGAACATCAGCAGGAGAGGACTCTTTAAAGTAGAGACACTACATACTGATATACACCTGAACATCAGCAGGAGAGGACTCTTTAAAGTAGAGACACTACATACTGATATACACCTGAACATCAGCAGGAGAGGACTCTTTAAAGTAGAGACACTACATACTGATATACACCTGAACATCAGCAGGAGAGGACTCTTTAAAGTAGAGACACTACATACTGATATACACCTGAACATCAGCAGGAGAGGACTCTTTAAATTAGAGACACTACATACTGATATACACCTGAACATCAGCAGGAGAGGACTCTTTAAAGTAGAGACACTACATACTGATATACACCTGAACATCAGCAGGAGAGGACTCTTTAAAGTAGAGACACTACATACTGATATACACGTGAACATCAGCAGGAGAGGACTCTTTAAAGTAGAGACACTACATACTGATATACACCTCAACATCAGCAGGAAAGGACTCTTTAAAGTAGAGACACTACATACTGATATACACCTGAACATCAGCAGGAGAGGACTCTTTAAAGTAGAGACACTACATACTGATATACACCTGAACATCAGTAGGAGAGCACTCTTTAAAGTAGAGACACTACATACTGATATACACCTGAACATCAGCAGGAGAGGACTCTTTAAAGTAGAGACGCTACATACTGATATACACCTGAACATCAGCAGGAGAGGACTCTTTAAAGTAGAGACACTACATACTGATATACACCTGAACATCAGCAGGAGAGGACTCTTTAAAGTAGAGATGCTACATACTGATATACAAAAGAGGTGCTGCAGCACAGGCAGTATGAGGAACAATGTAAGTTTTGATGCATCTGAAGTTTAAGTCGAGCAGAAAATGACTTCGACCTTCTTCCTTTAAAAACGTTACCTATCTGTTGCACATTTCAGAAAGCAAACTGAGGCGAGTTGTTGTCCTGAAATCTCACAGAGAAAAAATACTTTTAAGAAATTCTTATATGTTTGCAAACCATTGACGTTGTTCTACAAAAGCTCCACAAAAGCACAAAACACAGAGATTGAAATATCTGAAGTTAACTCTGTGGGCGGTTTTAGTCCAAGTAAAAAGTAAAGTTTTTTTTTGGGACGGATACTTGTGTTACCTCCCACTGTGATATGATTCATACAGTGCATTATCAGCCAGAACAACATGTTTCTCTCGTCTTTTCACAGAACAGCCACAAACATAAATATATAAAATATTAAATAAAATAAGTGCTCTCTTTTTGATGGGACCAGTTTCATACCCAAGATTAGAGTACTCATTAATACTTACAGCCAGTTGTATATTTAAAATGATGCTTCAGGTTTCAATTCGGTTTCAATCCTAAATCATGCCTACGTTTAAACTGGGTTAACCCTAACCCCAATTGCATTGATATTGGCACACTATTTCAGCCAAGTACAAAACACCTGACCCCAAGTTTAAGATGTGCATATTGTAAACTATTCACTCCACCTGATTTCAAACTGAGCCTGTAATCTGCCATTTTCTAATATCTGAGAAATGCTTCAAATTGTCTGCAACAATATCATGTTGGAGTCAAATATACAGGGGAATATCTGAGCTTTGTGTAACACCTGGATGTTTTCAGTTTCACTCTCAAGATACAGTGCATTACCCTTGTCCACATAACAGCAATACATACATTATAACAATATAATAAGGTATACTATGGTCTTTGTTGCAGTAGATCATGTAGTTATTAAAGTGAACACACAAAGTGTTCCTGCATGTTTGGTACACTTCATACCGTACTCAGGCGTTTCAGATATTGAAATGTGTTCTTCAGCTTGCCATCTGGTTTCAATCCAACATTTTGAACATCATGCCTGAATAAAGTTTGTCAAAGGGACATTTTGATTAAAACACTGACTCTGTCCTGATTGCTGCACTACCACTTTTCTTTCATTATTTCACAATATATTGTAAAATATTTGCTCCCCATTATCTAACACTGAGACTGTAATCACCAGTCGATTCAATATCCGAGAAACGCTTCAAATACTTTGCACTAAAATCATGTGACAAAGACAAATATACAGGGCAACATCTGTGCTGACCTTCTTGGTGTAACACCTGGACGTTTGTTTTTAAAGTGACAAATAAACAGGGATTTCTTTTGTTTCACACTCACAAATAATACATCTTGCAATTTAACATTAGCAGGCTTAATACAAATGTGAGACAATAACCAAGATCCAACCCATATTTTAAGATGTGGATATTGTTAAATATTCACTTGGCATGATCTAACACTGAACCTCTAATTTGTAATTGTTACATTTCTTTGAAACACTTTTAATATCATCCTGTTACAGAGAGCTGATCTCAAGCACTGAGTTATTGTCCGGGTTTTCTTCAGGTTGTGACTTCCTGTTCCTGATTCTACTGACCATAGAGGACGCTACCTCTGCCGGGTCGAAGCCCAAATCTTTCTCTGCTTCATGTTTGACACTCAAGTTCTCCGCCTGAGTCTTTGCGTCTACACTGTGGTTTCCATTTTGTGCCATTTTGCATATTTCACTCATCTGAACAGCCCCTCCTGTTTCATTGATTTCCTCTTCTTGTTCTTTCCTTCGCACATTGACGACTCCTTCACTTTTTTGAACTTGCAGCACAATGCCGCCCCACTCCTCTGTCGGGCGATGCAGCTCCATGCCGTTGCTCTTCACCCGTCGAGACGCGCCGCACAGGGCCTTCCTGAAGCCCCTCTTGAAGTTGTCGGACAGAAAGCCGTACAGGATGGGGTTGGCACAGCTGTTTGCGTACGACAGCACAACGACAAACACGTAAAGCCCCCTGAAGTCTCCAGGCAGGACCACCAGCAGGTTGATGATGTTCAGAGCGTAGAAGGGTAGCCAGCAGAGGACAAACACGGCCACCACCACCACCACCATCCGGGTGATTTTACGCTCAGACTTCCTGCGGCGAGAGGATGTGGCCTGAGCCCGCTTTCCAACGCTGCGCACCTGTGAAAAAAAAAAGAAGGTTTACCTCTCTTAAAGGTCACCTATTATGCAAAATCATGTCTCTTCTAGATAAACATGTGTCCCCTCTGTGTAAAGAGATTCTGAACGTTTCAGGAACAGTTTTTGTCCTGATCCATTTATATAAAAACCTGTCTGAAAATGAGCTGATCAGATTTTGGGCACTTGATGATGTCATAACGATGTTTTTGGCTTTCGTAACCATTAGCCAATCACCAACCAAGGTAACCTCCCCCCCCCCCCCCACCTTATCACCTGAATCTCCTCCTAGAGCACCATTGAGTTCTTTGTAACCAAATCTCTCTCAGAGGGGCGTGGGGAGGGGCTCCTTATTTTCATCTAAAGTAACAGACAGAGAATCAGCACTTTGGACACAGGGCTGAAACAGAGGGGATTATGGGATGCTGCAATGATATGTTTGGTGTTTCAGCCAATCAGAAACATTTTTTGTATTTATCTGAGACCTGTGATATATTGATGAAAAACAGTATAATAGGGGACCTTTAATATATTTTGAATACTTTTGTAGTTTCACTTAAGTAAGAATTAGAATGGACATTACTTGTACTTCTTCCACCTCTGGCTTTATGCATCTTTACAGCCGTTATAATCCAATACATATTTAAAATAAGATAAGAGGTACTTTATTGATCCCAAGTTGGGAAATGTTCGTGTTGCAGCAGCATAAAAAGTCCCCTCACCAAAGTCAAAAAAAGCTTTTTCTCAATATGTATTTTTTCCATTTCAGCTAAGTCAAACCAAATACAAAGGTTGAAAGTAACTTATAAACCCTTTTTTCCGAAGATATTTTATTTTAAACAGATTTCTCAATGTTTATCCCGTTAAAGAACCATGAACAATGTGCACGTTACACTTAAACTTTGAGTCATTGCATTTACATTTTTCAAAACTTTAACCGTCAAACTTCAAAATGTTTATATATTTTGTTTTAGTAAATTGATCTGTCAATGTATATTCACTTTCTGTATATGTTATACTTTGATCAATAAAGTATATATAATCATTCATCTTAATGAATAAATACTTTGTGTCAAATCATATTTGTGATAAAGCACTGAATAGGTTTTACTTCAAAGGACCATTCACTTTATATCTTGTTTTGACCAAATCTATGATCATATTTTGCTTGGAAAAAGTAATTGATCATGTAACAAGTGTCTTTGTTGACCAAGGCCTTAATCCATGTAAGTCCAAAAAACGAATTGGTCAACACATTGACTGAGAGGGTCAGTAATAGCTTTTTCCCGTACACACTTCAGGGGGAATGTGCCTTTTGGAAACAAAATCCAGTTACAAAGCAAAACAAATTCAATGACATGCACATACCCTAAAGATTATGGTGTTGTGAAAAACTGATGATGAAATCCGGAGCTTAAGGTGATCACATATACAGTGTGATGTGACACACTCACGTTATGTCACATCATATGTGATAATTGACTGAATATACTGTATGAATATGAATGAATAAATGAGTACAAATCCAGTTACAAAGCAAAACAATTGTGCACATACGTTAAAGATTACGATGTTGTGAAAAACTTGAAATGAAATCCGGAGCTTAAGGTGAATCATAAAGGATATCTTTTTCAAGTTTCTATGGTTAGTAACACTGAGCATAACCAAGTAAGAAAACTGAAGTTTGGGGAATACAGAATCGAGGTAATTCATTTCACACATCTGTGTTTGTGTACACCCCTAACCTTGATGACGATCAACAAGTAGCACAGGCAGATGACCAGCAGGGGGCAGAAGAAGCCCACGTGCAGGTGTAAACTATAAAAGACGTCTTCCAAACTTCAGCCGGTTCAGGCCATACGATGCTGCAGTTACCGTCGTCCTTCAGCACGTCTGCAAACACCACCACGGGCAGCACCACAATAAACGACCCAGCCCAAACCGTGGCACTGACGGCCTTCGCTACACGGGGGCGCCGCCACCAATAAGACCGGATTGGGTGCACGACGGCCAGGTAGCGATCCACTGACATCACCGTTAGGCAGAAGATGCTGGTGAACTGGTTGATGGCGTCCACTGTCATGACCACGCGGCACATTAGCGAGCCGAAGGGCCAAGAGAGAAGAGCGTTCTGCACTGCCAGGAAGGGCAAACCTAGCATGAAGAGTTCGTCCGCGATTGCCAAGTTCAGGATGTAGATGTTGGTGACTGACTCGTTCTTGGTGTAGTTGACGACAACGTGGATGACGAGAGTGTTGCCCACGAGGCCAACAACACACACCATACCGTAGATGAGAGGGATGAAGATTCCCGCCAAGCCAGGGAAGGAACTAGGCTCCGGTTTGGTGTCATTCTGGCAGCTGCTGTTAAAGAGGAAAGAGCCGTCGCTCTGGGTGAAGCCGAGGAAAGGTTCAGAAGGAGTGGAGAGGAGCAGGAAATGGGTGTTGGTGATCCAGGTAGCTGTGGAGGCTTCCTGAGGCAGCTGGGAGGCCTGGATGAGCTCCATGGAGGCTTTAATTAGGCAACGACAACTGATCAGATCCCATCAGTGACCGGTCAACAGCTCTACAAGGAAAACAAAGTTAGTAATCATCAATTGGTGTGTTGCAATAAATGTGTACGGATGAAAAAAGTGTGAAGAGCTTAGCTTTGACCTAATTTCCATTGCTTGAACTGAAAGATTGACGTAAGGTTACAGCGTTAATATCTTGCTAACAACGCGCAGAAAAAAACCTGTTAGATAATAAGTGACATAGCAAATTGCAAAGAATCCAACATAAGCAAACACATAAATAGAGCATATTGTGTCTACAAAATAGTGTTGACAAAATAGATAGACTTCACTGCCATATAACAATATATAACATTAAAATCAGGATATGCATGTAGTGTTAAATGGCTGTGACAGTGCGAGTGACATGTTTATAAAGTTTCGTCCAATCTCTGACCAGTGAAGCTAGAATACTAAACCACTAATCAACCTAACCACTCTCCTTCCGTCACAACAAAATCAAGCCTTCACCGGAGCAAAAACACAACCTTTTCACTTCTATTAGTACGAGACTTGTTTATGAAGCCATCCCGGGTTCTTAATAACTACCGTGCGCACGCAGGCACACCCCCATCCCTCTCAGCGATGGTTAATAATTGGTATTGCGTTAGGAACAAAATGTACTGAGCGATGGAGTAAAATAACAGAAGCCTGTCCTCCACAACCTGGACTTAAGTGCATTAATGGGGAGGTGAGGATAACGGTGAGAGAAAAGGGAAATAAGGCAGGAGGAATCATTTACAGCACTGCGGGATAGAGGCAGAAATTATGAGGTATAACATTTTAGAAAAAAATCAGAGAGGATATATACTACATCAACAAGAGAGAAGGATGTAAAATGTGTTCAAATAAACAACCTGTGTGATTTCAAAAATAAATGGGAAAAAAAAAGATATTGGATTGTCTTGGTTTTTATATAAACTAAAGGCCAGGAGAAAAATTAATTCCACCACCTCTTGGTATTTCTATCGGTTTAAAAAAACATTAAAATCGCTCATAGGGAGGGGGGAGGTAGGAGCTCCAACAAGCCGTTTAGGACAGAGTGAATACACATACAGTACTATACAGAGATGCTGTATGAGAAACCAATGTGAGTTTGGAAAATTGCACAGTATAAATCTATTCTAGTAGACCTCAACAATGGAATTATGATCGGGAGAAAGACATGGGACCTTTAATATAGAACATATATTCACCCATAATTAAGTATTTATATAGAAAACTATGTGTTCGAACAACATTTCCCTCACAAAGGTCCCTCAGTGATAATAAAGCACATTAAACCTGATTTGCAACATTAAAAAAATGCTCAAAATGCAAAGCAAATTGTGGGTTATTGCACAATGTTAATCATATTGGTGCAATCCAGGAGGATAGAGAAACAAATATGCATCAAATGATTTAAATCAGTGGTCACCAACCTTTTTAAGCCCAAGATCCCCGACCTCGGCCTTGGTGAAAGGCGAGATCTACCTATGGCAGTACAGTACTTCCAAATTGAGGCCTTTTATGTCGGCTAATTGCATCTGAATTACATCAAATCATTTGGTGCAACTTCCAATTTGATTAAACCATGAACACATCATAACTAACATGTCAAAAAGAATAAATATATATATATTTACATCATACTTATCATTTTAAGTTTCATTCATTCCTTCATTACAATCCTAAATATAAATGTATGTAGCTTATTTTCCATTTGTTTGAGTGAATGAGCATATTATTTTGTTGAACACAGATTAACATTACAACTAGTTATTTTAACACAATTCTTACAAATTCAAAATTCTAACAACATCTTTATCTGTGCATAAACCATTGGTGCGTTCACACCGGACGCGATGCGAATGACGCATTCTCGTGGTAGCCAATCAGCGGTGAGGATCTCAGCCTGCTCAAAGATACGTCAATCAAGTGGCACCTGCTAACGGGGTGGTGGATAATAGGCTTATATATTCCTTCAAGACAAAAAATATTGGTGCAAAATATGTATGTTCATATATGTTTTGCACCTTACACACACACACACACCACACACACACACACACACACACACACACACACACACACACACACACACACACATATGTATATGGTTTATGGTTTATGTATATACAGCTAATACTATGAGTAGTTTTAAAAGTTGGCGAGTGTTGTGACCTGAACAAATTTCATAAATGAGGACCAAGTTCCAAAACTGACCACTAGATGGCGTAGTAGCAGATGAGCAAAATCCAACAACCTACACACTTCATGTTATAAAAATGTGTCATTTTAAGACATAAAATATTTTGTTTGGGACATGTTGGGGGGCTTAGAACACTGTAGTGAGATTTTTAGAGAGTCCTGATAATAAAGGTGTGTTATCAAAGAATGGTCCTTATTTGTCATTAAAACAAGTACACACACACACACACACAAACACACACACACATGTGTATATGGCTTATGTGCATACAGGTAATACTATAACTAGTTTTAAAAGTTGGCGAGTGTTGAGCTGAACAAATTACATAATGAGGACCAAGTTCTAAAACCGACCACTGTGTAGTAGCAGATCAGCAAAATCCAACAACACACTTCATGTTATTAAAATGTGTCATTTAATATATGGAAGATTTTGGTTTGGGACATGATGGGGGGTTATGTGTGTAGTGAGATTTTTTAGAGCGTCCTGATAATAAAGGTGTGTTATCAAAAAATGGTCCTTATTTGTCATTAAAACAAGTACACACACACACACACACACACGCACACACACACACACACACACACACACACACACATATATGTGCTCCTGATTTCCAGGATGTGCAGCACAACACCTGCCAGTCTAATCTCCCACTCTCACAATAGAGCAGACAGACAATCCGTCTTCCCAGAATGCATCTCTGCTTTTGTCTTCCGCTCTATTGTCGGCTGGGAGAAAAACTTCCTGGGAGATGTTGCCATGGCGACGTAAGGTCATGCAATGGCCCAAAAGGCCTTGAACGGAGCAAATCAACGAGACAAACACCAGAGTCATAAAGAAGGCTGATTGAAGAGGAATTGTGCTTTACGTTCACTGTGTGTGTGTGTGTGTGTGTGTGTGTGTGTGTGTGTCTGTGTGTGTGTGTGTGTGTGTTTGTGTATGCATCCTGTGTATCAGCTGGGTGCAGATATTAGAGACATCAGTGAAACTCCACCAAGTATATCGTCAGATGTCATTTTTTTCAACATCTGTTGCCGTTATTGAATATTTAGCCATTTGTCCCCAAAACTGAAATTCTGAATTTCACAAATCTAGATAAAATAAAGATAAGACAGACCTTTATTCTATCTTTCTACATTGTCATTTATGTTTGTTGATCTGTTTCAACTGTGTTTTAATGGTATTGGGCTATTTAAATAAAATTGGATTTGATTTGATTTAAATTATTGATCCAAGTAGAGAAATTCAGAATAATGGTGTGTTTAGGAATACAAAGGCAAAGCTATCAAACAACTTTATTAATGCTAAACTTTTATTCATTCTCAGCTCTCAATGGCTTCAGGAAGTCTAAGTTACACAAACAAATAGCTGCCTTTAAGATAAGATCTGATCCTTTTACAACAAACACTATATGCTCTTTTTAGGTTTTTACTAACATTATAACCCAGCTAGTATCTCCAATTTTATTAGAAATGTATCAGTAACCAGATTTCTTTATGCACCTGTAAGGGAATACAGTTACCTTTTTAATATACCTGATTCAATAATGTAATCCCTTACTTCCCAAGCCAAATCTACACTATGCTCCCGACATAACACATCTGCATTTGATAATCTGTCGAGCATTTTAACAAGCTTGAACAGGTCACATATCTGCCACCTGACAAACCTCTCACACAGATTAATGATGCAAAAACATTTCACAAATACATCTTTCACAGCCAGCCACTCAGGGTTTGAATACATTTCAATGGCTGTATTTAATAAAGGCGGTCAGTAATGTTACGCTGTAGTATTGTTGACGCGTGTGAGAGGCCTCTTCATGATTACACGGTGGATACAGGGCTACTTCCTCTATTGACGCCTGTGTAATCACCTCATAGTGTTTCCAGCGAAGTGCAAACAACCTGTGGATGTGACAACAAGGTACCCATTAACACAAATATCTGCCGGGCAAATATTTAGCCGTCAAAATATCCAAAGCTTTGCTATTACCTTCAATAAGTGCATTCAAGGATATTTGATCCGCAGTCATTTTTTTGAGAGCGTTCTTTTTACACTGAGATTAATTTGCATACTCTTGCCCCCTCATTGCTAAAATATGCCAGTAATACCTTGCTTTTACATTTAAAGAAATCCTTTACATACGAGACAAGCACACGTAATGTAAAAGCATATCTGAATAAAGGACGTACTTTGTCCCTGATTTTGCGAAACACAACATAACAGTTTTTCTAGTTACGATCAAAATGATAGCTTACAAGGTAGTATTATTTGAGAGTAGTACCTGTATTGTATAAGTAAACGTAGCTAGGTCTAAGTATCTAACATATACTGTACACATACTGTAAGACATTGTGTGAATCACACAGTTGTAAAATCGAAGGTGCCAGATAAAGCAACAAATGTTCTCATTGCTCATGCTCTGAGCTACCAGAACATTTCAATCAGGAGAGACTTAGTTTGAGTTGAAACATTTATATTGCCGTATGCGCGATACGTTTTGGAGATTAGACCCCATCATACTGAAATGAATTAAGGGGGAGGAGAAGCCGACTAGAAAGAGAAATCCCCCGGGGTCTATAGACACTGGTGGTGGTGATACTAAGGGAAATAAAAATCCGGAGCGATGAGGGTTCTTCTGGGTTATCCTGCCTTGGATCTGAGACTGGAGGTGAAGGAGGTGGAGGAGGGTTGCATCGATTCTCCTGAACGATGCTGTCGGGGGAGAGGAAGAGCAGATTTAAACGTTTTGCCAGGTGTGCTGTGATTGGCTGTGGGGAATTAGACGCAGCCGATTGGTTTAGATGAGGTAAGTTGCGCCTTCGCTTTATTGAGAAAAGGGGCGAGTGAGTGAGGGAGAATTGTGAATGAGGGCGTGGGAACCAGTCTTCCTGAAAGAACTTACGCTGAGCTTCATTTAATACTTTTAGAGCGTTTTAGTGTGTTTGAGCTTATTATGCCATTTTTGGTCTTTATAAATGTTCTGTTTTGGTTCCCATTTAGCTTAACTGCATCTGTGACATTTACAGAGTGTTGCCATGCCCAAAAATGGCCCAAACAATCAGCTTATCCTGTTTTTGTCAATGTGGAATATGGTACAACTGTCTTTGAAGGCTTACAAAGAGTGGAAAGGTTTCAAAAAATACTTTAAATTAATTGGATTTAAAGTCTATTCGATTCTGGATAGGTCAGATCTACTACAGTCTGTTGTGCGCTAATAAAGACATTGTCGGGGAAAAATTGATGTACAAAAAGAAACAAAAACAAGACGGTATGTAAACCTCACAGTATTTTCAGGATGCTTTCATAAACTTGTTATTAATGTTATCTTTGAGTGTTTTAGCATCTTTTAGCTCATTGTTTTGGTTTTCCAAAGGTTCAGTTTTGTTTCACTTTCACTAAACTGTCTTCGGGTTTCAAGCCAAGCCTAACATTTAAAGCGTGTTGCCCTGCCCAAAAACGTTCTAAAAACTAATTTAATTCCATATTTAAAATGTGAAAAAGGCTCCAAATATCTTTGAAGGATGATAAAGAGTGGCAATGTTTAAAAAGAGACTTTAAACTAATAGATTCTGTATTCAGTGGGATGATAATTGAACCTACTACAGTCTGCAGCGTGCCTATAAAGTCAGTGTGGGTGAATACAATGCTGTACAAACAGAAAATATACTAAACATCCAGTGTGAAATGGAGAAGCACTTGTGGAATAAAATACTTCCATAATCTTGCCCCAAATAGTGAGTATATTCTCTGAAGTATTATAATTACATAAGACACACAAACAGCACAGGATCTTTGTTGCTACAGTTACTAACGTTACACAGCCGATGCCATTTGTACTGACAGGTTATCATTTGACACGTTTTGTTTTTTTTCTTCCTGAATGATTCCACTTCATAACAAGAAATAATCGAGGGGCACGACATCAGCTAAATGACGATCCATCAGTGTTATTCCCCCTGGGAGTCCACCTCCTCCGCTGGCGTTCAATTAATAAGGGATTTGCAGCGTCTACACCCCCGACTCATCTCTCCTCCACCTCCAAACACTGACAGGAGCTCACAGATTAGCCTGAGCTGGATCAATACTCAGCAGCAAGCACATGTAGACACATACACATTCACAGAATACTACCTTTTACAAACCACACGTACAGCATGCGAATATGAAGATTTGCATACACACAAAGAGAGATAAGAGGTCTTTGAGCACCTGAAAAAGCGCTTAGAAATTCAATGTATTATTATTATTATCAAAAAAAGAGCCTGAGAGTTATGCAGGGCCAACAGTAAGACGGTTTTTAGGAATATAAGTATATATATATATATATATATATATACACATACTCATAGTTTGTGTATGGTTGAGTGCATTCATGTTGTGACTTTTTTAAACACTATCTTAGCAACGATTAAATCCTCTTCCCACACAGAGTGCAGTCCAAACACGGGTAATTACAGGCCAGATGAACAGAGTGGAATAAAAGCCTGGAAAGCTACAACAGAGTGGACGTTAGCCAATTAAATAAAAAGCTCCTGTGCTTCCAAACACACACAGAGAGAAAGAAGGGTCATCAGAGGTTAGATTACTATTACTCAATTTACTGATGCATCTATTTTAGCAGCATACTTTACAAACAGATGCAAAATGATGAAAAGAAGGGAAAGATTAAGTTAGGAACGTGTTATTTTTCTTATTGGGTGGGGGCGTCTTCTATTCCTCATTATCTAACACCAACTGTAGGCTTTAAGAATACACTCTATGAATATGCTCTATATCAACAGCCATTGAACATTAACCAGAGGTGGGAGAAGTACCCAGACCTTGTACTTGAGTAAAAGTAGAAGTACTCAGATCTTGTACTTGAGTAAAATTAGAAGTACTCAGATCTTGTACTTGAGTAAAAGTAGAAGTACTCAGATCTTGTACTTGAGTAAAAGTAGAAGTACCAGAGTGTAGGAATACTCTGTTACAGTGAAAATCCTGCATTCAAAATGTTCCTCAAGTAAAAGTAGAAAAGTATTCTCATCAAAATATAGTGAAAGTAGCGACAGTAAAAGTAGTGATTGTGCAGATTGGTCCATTTCAGAATAATATATATGATATGTTTTATAATGATTGATCATGAAAGTGTTCTCAAAGCTGGTAAAGGTGCAGCTAGTTTGAATGACTTTGTATACTGCAGGGTAGCTTGTGGATTTACTCCAGGTGGAACTAAAGTCTGATTTAACACTTGATTAGATTTCACATCATTCATCCAAAATGGTGTTAAAGTTAAAACCCGTCGTAGCATAAGCTGTGATCGGTTTCCTACTGTCAGAATCAGTCTGTTTTATACAGATAATGATAAAAACAAAGACAATCTCCCTCTTACTTCCATCAGAACTGTCTCTAAAGACCTCATGTACTCATGCAGTACATCGAGTAGCCTGCATACATACAAATGTACGTTTATGCAAAAACACAAAAACTGTAATAACCCTCCATGAGGAAGTAAAAACGAAGAATCATATAAAATATGACAATAAAAATCTAAAAGACTGTCATTGTGTCATATTATTATTACTGGCTGCTGTCTCTTAGCTAGACAACTCAACTTCTGCTATAAATAACTGAACAATATATACTTCCACCTTTAATACTATCACCTGGCTGCTATCTCATATCTGTCACTGGTCCTGGATGCTTACTGTGAGCTGTGTGTAGGGGAGTATAGTTTTAATGTGTTAAAATCCCTTCAGTCAACCTGTAGCTATAACTCGTCAAGCATTATAATTGCCCTCAGAATACACATACAATTAGATATAGTCTGTGCAAAGTGTATTTTACCACAATTATTTTATATTAACTATTCTTCTTTCCTCCCTTTTATGTCCTCTTTGTCGCTCTCTTTCCTTGTTTCCTTTCCTCTTGTTTTCTATTCTCTCCTCTCCTTTGAATATGTTAACCTCTTTGTGTTCTTAACTTCCTCTCTTTCTGCATTTCAACATTATTCCACCGTTTTTTGTTTGTGTGACCCCTCCAAACAAATCCATATCCACTTGTGACTATTACTCAGTGGTGGACATTGATACTTTTATATAAGTCTGAATGTGCACAGAGACATAGTTTCCTCATGCCTTATCAAAACTTTAACATCCAGTACAGAAAAGTACCTCATGTAGGCATATTATGTACGTGTCATAATCCGTGACTATAAGCAGGAGCAGAATAAGTGATGGAAAGATACAAGTTCAGTTAGAGGACCGTCCATTTGGATATGCCCGTGAACACAATGGTGTCTGTGATAGATTACAATGAGACAGTAATATTGAAATGGACATTTGGATTCATTACAATAGCAGCCGTAGTGTGCTAACGTTTCCTTTTATTTAATTACGATGTGCAAACACACCATGAGGCAAATTCAACAGATAACAACTAAATGTGTGAAGTCCGGTATGTGACGTCCTCTGTTTTACTGAGTTGGCAAACAGACATAATCTGATCGAACATATTTTATTTCAATGGACAGTTAAATATGGAAATACTCAAACGACTGAAGAGAGTAAACGCAGCAGAGCCAAGGATCACACATGTTACACACGTAGAAATAAAGATGAAATAACTTACCATAACAATCCAATAAGTCTTTAGTGTTTCTGATCAGAGTCCAGTTTACATTTAATTCTCCTCAATTTGACTTGTAGCAGCACTGACGTGTCACAGAGCTCAGTCTGTGAGCACAGAGCTGAGAGAGCAGCCTCCACCCCTACACACACACACACACACACACACACACACACACACACACACACACACACGTACACACACACATGTATTCCTGTAAATGTACCGACGTGAGGACCACATTTTCTTCGATACTAAATACAGATTACAAAATAAAATAAATAAATCCCGCATTTCAGTACATGCACACACACACACACACACACAACACACACACACAAACACACACACACACACGCACACACACTTTGTAAATTCAGAGAGCTGAGGTCCAGACATATTCACAGGGGGATTGAGGACCACCCTTTCTTGGCTTGCCTTACCCTCTCCTACACACACACACACACACACACACACACACACACACACACACACACACACACACACACACACACACACACTATACACACACAACTGCACTCCCATCCACCACTCCAACTCCATTATTACATTACAACACTGTGGTCGGTCTCATCCATGATGAAGAGCGAGGTCCTGAAGTGTTCTGCCTTGTGTACTGACAACAACCTGTCCCTCAACTAAAGAACCCATCATTGACTACAAGAAAAAGAGCAGAACCCCCCCCTCCTTATTTTTAAATGCATTTACTTTAACTTTCCCCCTTATTTAAAGCAGTATTTTGTACCTTACTCGTGACATTATCAAGTCAGACACTCTGTCCAGATTTATTTCTCTGTCCCCTCTGCAAACACATGTATTGTCAGCAGAGCGTTGATGTTTAAAGCTCCAACAGACTGGAATACTTGACCTGCTGCTATCAGATCCCTGTCATCATTGGGTGTGTTGAAGCATTATCATCTCACTTTCAGCTGCTCTGCTCTTGTTATCGACGAAACTATTAGACACTACTGTCTATCACATTGTAATGATTGTAATGATTGTTTGTATTACTTCATGAATGTTACTCAACAGACTGGACGTGGTTTGTCATGCTTTGCTTTCTGTTATTTTGTTCATGTATGTCTGTAAGACGTTGCTGTTGTCGGACCCCCTTGAAAACCAGATGGTGCATCTGTTCTCTGTTCTGTTCTTGTCTTTTTTATTACTGCCAATATCTATTCATATGTTATTCCTTTTTTCATTCCATTCCATTGCAATGTAAATACTGTTATATTTCACTATATTTCTATTATATTTTGTATTATTTTTAATATTTGTTCTCGTTCCCTACCTGTGTTTTAATTCATGTTTTATTTTTATGTACGCACCATGACGTCAAGTCAAATTCCTCGTATGTGTAAACCTACCTGGTATAAACCTGATTCTCAAGGGTTTATCCTAATAAATAAATACATGTCTATATATAGAGAGAGTGGAGAGGGTCTCCATCTTCAAGTTCTTGGGGGTCCATATCTCCGAGAGCCTCAGCTGGACAGCACACACCACTGCAGCAGTGAAGAAGGCCCAGCAGCGACTTCTCTTCCTGAGGGTGCTTCAGAAGAGCAGACTGAAGGAAAAGCTGCTGGTGTCCTTCTACCGGACCACCAGCGAGAGCGGGCTGACATGCTGCATCTCGGTGTGCTATGCTGGCTGTTTGGGTCATGGCGCAGAGAACCATCGGCTGCCCTCTCTGGAAGCCCTCTCCAGCTCCCGATGCCTCTCTCCTGCCTCCTGGTAGGAGATACAGGAGTTTTAAAACACGGACAAACGGACTGAAAAACTGTTTTTACCCCTGAGCCCCCAGGCTGTTCAACCTGCAGTCCTAAGGGCAACATCATTATAATTAACCAACTCATTGTATATTTTGTATAATCACAATAAAGGCTTTCTATTCTATTCTACAAATTGAATAAAAAATCTTCTCTACTTAAAATAAAGCAATAGCAGAAATAGTGCTTTGGTTTCAAAAACACAATAAACCAGTGATACTCAGCCTTCACTTTACTTCACTTCACGTACCTTTGCAACCCAAAAGCCCACAGTCAATGGTTATTATTCCCTTTGTTTGAAGGAAGGATCTGATCTCTAAGAGGTTCAAAGGTGCCAAATGCAGAGTGAGTGCAGACACCTACTGATATACAGTAACATGTTCACTTCATTGCTTCAAATGGAGTTCCTTCCAGTCAAAATGTCAACTTAAGGCAAACTCTTACTAATATTTTCTTAAATGTTATTAATACGTATCAACTTGAAGACACAATGAGGTCAGTTCTTGTATTTTTGATCAATGTTTCAGCCATAGGGCAGGAACATTAGATAAGTGATCAGAAATGTGCAAATGGGCCCATCTGTGCAGCCAATGGGGTTGTGTGGATAAACCTTCCTGAGGTGATTGGTGGCTGGAAGGCCAACAGGACAGTGTGAAGAGTTTAAAAAGCTCCACTGTGGCACCAGGAGGGCAGACGTTGGCAGAGATGGCGGGCATGATGACAGGTCTTCTCCTTTTGCTGTTGGCCGGTGAGTATCAGCTTCTACTCAGACTTCTGCTGCCTACTTTCACCTTTCTTATGCTTAGAGATAGCACTTATGTGAGTTAAGTATTTTGAGTTGAGCTGAATTTCAAACTGTTTAGGAAGCCAGTGTGTTGTTGTCTCTTCTTCTGATGCCCATCAGGATCCTGGCAGCTGAATTCCAGATCAGATTGGAATGGCTGTTTTCCAGAGAAGCCAGTTAAAGTTTAGCTAGGTGGCATAATGCAACTCAGAGATAAGGCATTGAGCTCTCCCTTACCCTCATTTCAGTTCATTTAGCTGATGCTTTTATCAAAAATGACTTATAGTAGGTGCAATCAAACATTAAAGCAAGAATCATGTAGGTACATTAGCTTTCAATGAGCCACAGTGCTACAAACAGAAGTGACATTTAGTTTTTATTCAATGGCCAAAGTGCAGTGGAAACAGGACAGTCTTTGTTGAGAGTATCTTGGGTCCAACTCAAGCAGTAGAGAGGAATTCATGCCAAAAAGAAGTACCCTACTTTTTGTTGTAATGAAATCTTGGTTTAACCGACATTCACAAATGAAACCTACTTCAAAGACAGAGGTGTTAGGTATTGCAATGCCAACAGCTGTGATTGTGTTGTCAGTAGTCTGAGTTGATCCTGAGATGATTAACTGTTTGAACTGTTTGAATACTGACCAGTTAAAACAATAAGTAAAGTAAAGGAGGATGAATGAATACGTTCATTCTTCTGTTTTACAATATCTTTCTTTAAATGCTGTGAACACCTGATCTGTTAAACACAAATACTCTGTACTGTGTTTGCTTTGAAGTCATCTAATCACTAAATCAGCATGAGTAAACTATTCACTGTTCTGTAGGCTTAGCCTTTAATTTAATCTGAAGTTCTGTGTATCTGCTGAATTTCAGTAGGAGGACACCTGATGTGTTTACAATACTGAAGATGCTCTTAACCCATACACTGTAGTTAGAGTGTTTGTTGTAAAAGGATCAGATGTTTTCTCTTCTCTGTAAACTGTTCTGTTCTCTAATACTTTAAGTGTGAATCTATACTTCTACTGCCTGAATCTGCTTCATGGTTTTCACTTTCTTTGCTTCATTTGTTCTGTTTTTAATTCAGCAGGTGAACCTATGTTCATAACATAGTGTGTGTGAGCTTAACTGTGTGTTTCATTGTTGGTGTATAGGCTACTGAATCTGCTGAATGAAAGGCAGGTTTTCCTATAAATCCCCCAAAATGTGATCCTAAATATCTTGGTTTCTTCTTTTCTAAGACATTTCTTTGTTGTCTTACATAATACACTTAAATAAAAAAACATCTCATTGATATTTATTTTCTCTTCTATTCATTTGCACTGCATTTCATATTGAGGTTTTC
The DNA here is from genome assembly GCA_031216635.1 of Dissostichus eleginoides. Classification (NCBI taxonomy): domain Eukaryota; kingdom Metazoa; phylum Chordata; class Actinopteri; order Perciformes; family Nototheniidae; genus Dissostichus; species Dissostichus eleginoides. The sequence continues at coordinate 37,565,071 of CM062266.1, read as the reverse complement.
CAAAAGTAACAGAAAGTAATCAGGTTACATTACTTTTATATTTTGATACTCAGATCAAGTTACTCATTACATTTGTTATGGGTAATTAGTTAGTGTTTTTAAAGTGACCCTCCCAACCCTCTCTACAACAACCACTGTGTTGAACTGTCAGTCTCCTGGTGGTGGGTTTTCTCTTTCAGGTGTGACAGTGGGCAGAGTGGTGGATCTGCAGAAGAGAATATACGGAGGTCAAACATGTGCTGCTACTGAACGTCTGTACCATGTGAGGCTGAGATCAAATGATGGCAAAAATAACCAGCTTTGTGGTGGATCTCTGATCAATGACCAGTGGATTCTGACTGCAGGTCACTGTGTGCCAGAAGTGGGGTGAGAAGGATTTACTTAAAATACGTAGATACATTAAATCTGAAAAATAATGAATTGAAACAAACATTTAAATAACATAAAATATCATGTCTTCATGTTAAATAACCTAAACCATTACACTCTGATGCATTTGCAGTCATTTATTGATGTCACTCTTTCAACTTTAATAATTTGCAGGACGATAAGCGTGACAGCATTTCTACGTGTGCATCAAGACGGCCAAACAAAACCAGTTGATATCAATATCAATGATATTGTAAGATATAAAGAAATCTTGGTGCCCCATGACATCGCGCTGCTGAAGTTACCTAAGCCTGCGACGGGTTATGAAGTTGTAGATCTTCCTCAATGTGGCACACGTCCTGTTGAGTGAGTTGTGATCTTAAATAAGTCGGAGAGTGAACCTCCTAAGGAACTCAAACTGAGATAAACCCCTGACATCTTTTTATGAATGTTAAGTCTTTTTCTTGTATTTCAGAGTTCAGATTGCAGGTTATGCAGCCACAGGGAGACCCACAGATGGTGAGATGAATCTTGTTTATTTTAGAATAAATACTGCACACACTGAATTATCTTTTAAGTTATAAGTTTGTTAAAAAAAAATTAAACTTTGCATTATCATATTTTAACATATGTATAAAACATTGAGTATTTACAACCAACACAAGAATTGAAAATACAAAAATGTTATGTTGTAACAAGTGTAGTTTGATTCTTGGCCTTTTTCCTTAAAATGTATTGCCTCTTGAGTTCTGAGAGGAGAACCAGCCCAGGTTCACAGGTCATGGAACATAGGTTTCTTTCTGGGAGGATTTTCATTGGAATTGTTGAGATGCGGCCGATTAGGGAGAGTGGTAGTTTGTTCCAGCTGTGATGTGGGCTCCACAGGCCACCGGCTCCTTTAAGAAGGGCCTACAGTCCTTTCTTAAAGAAAGCCTTTTATTAAACTTGTGTTTTTAAGTGTGTATTGTATGCCCCTTGTAGCCCTTCGTGATTGCTTTTAGCAATGACAGGTGGTTTACAAATAAAATGTATTGTTATTATTATTATCATTATTATTATGTGTCCAGGAAAGTTGGTAACATTGTTGAAAAATATTTACATACATGGGAAAAACATGAATTTGCCAGTCAAATTTCTTTGAATGTATGGACAGTAGAAAATGTAGTATAACACCTTTTGATTTTCTCATCCAGTAAACGGCCTGTCAACAACTCTCCAATGTGCAAAGACCGACGTGGTCAAGTGTCCGGCCGTACACTGTCCATCTGAATATCACTATGATCCTAAAAAGATGTTCTGTTACCAAAGAGCTAATGTGGATACAAGACCCGTGAGTTGGCCTTATTTACTTTGTTATAAATAAGTTTTCCAGTAAATGATGCAAAAGTCTGTGTTTAACAATTTGTACATCTCTCTCTCTCTCTCTCTCTCTGTCTCTCTCTCTCTCTCTCTCTCTCTCTGTCTCTCTCTCTCTCTCCCACCTCTCTCTCTCTGTCTCTCTCTCTCTGTCTCTCTGTCTCTCTCTCTCTCTCTCTCTCTGTCTCTCTCTCTCTCTCTCTCTGTCTCTCTCTCTCTCTCTGTCTCTCTCTCTCTCTCTCTCTCTCTCTCTCTCTCTCTCTCTCTCTCTCTGTCGCTCTCTCTCTCTCTCTCTCTCTCTCTCTCTGTCTCTGTCTCTGTCTCTGTCTCTCTCTCTGTCTCTCTGTCTCTCTCTCTCTCTCTCTCTCTCTCTCAGGGGGACTCTGGTGGAGGAGTGATGTTCAACGACATGATTTACGGAGTGCATATTCTCGGTATTGGACAGGCTTGTACTTTCCCATCATTTGCTATGGACATCTGTGACGTCACATACAGAACGTGGATCGAAGGGATTACCGGTCGTATCTTTCCATGATAAAGTTTTAATTGGGTGAGAGGTCATGTCATTGAACAGACCTTCACATTTATTAAAACATTCTGATTGACTCTAAATTGGCTGATGATACATTTACAATTGGTTGGTTTACATTCAACTCTTATTAGGAAAGCTCTTTAAGATAATTTTAGAAGTAGCGTCTGAGTTATAAATGTTAATTAGAACATTCTTGCCTGCAAACTTTTTTCATGGTACAAAATAAAGATGAATCTTTTTCCCCTTTTTAATTTTAATTTGGAACCCATCTGCAAAATGATAACCTTTTATAAATACAACAGAAATTGCACAATATTATGCAAAATGTGTTGCTGATCTCATTCTCTGTTGGCAGCTCAATCTGAAGGAATTCATGTCATTCTTGTGTTTCCCACAAAATCAACTTCTTGTTTAATGTTGTCATTTAAAAATAAATAAAGAGTCAACATCAATATTTCACTGATTGTTTGTTTGTTTATGAATACAGCGTCACATGAACACATTTCTGCTCAATTCCACTAATCAATATCTTTGAACCTGCAGTAACAGTTTGTGTCCATGTGGGGGCAGCTGGTTTTAATATTGATGATAGTTGCTCTGTGTTACTAAGTAATGAGATGACTATCTTCCAGCAGTCTGCTTCTCTGGTCATCATTTCTTCAGGCCATGACCTGTCTGCATAATGACCAAGACTATAGCAAGGACCACGAACACTTGATCTGTTACAAAGAAACTGGAGTGGATATTACAGTGTAATGTAAGTTGGTTTGGGTTTTAATGTTTTACCAGTTGAATCAAAATACATATTACATATTATAGTACTTTTTGCAAGAAAGTTAAATACTATTTGTGTGTCTCTCTCTCTCTCTCTCTCTCTCTCTCTCTCTCTCTCTCTCTCTCTCTCTCTCTCTCTCTCTCTCTCTCTCTCTCTCTCTCTCTCTCTCTCTCTCTCTCTCTCTCTCTCAGGGGGACTCTGGTGGAGGTGTGGTGTTCAACGGCATGATTTACGGAGTGCATGTTTCCACTGGTAATCCTACACATGCCTGTGTTGCTCCATCTGCAGCTATAGACATCAGTAAACACAAAACATGGATCACTCGCGTTACCGGTATTCCCATACTATAGAGACGTCTGACATAATGAAATGTGAACTTTCACATATATATACAATAATGATGATTGACTCAACATTTGCAGGTGATACATTTACTACTGGTTGGTTTACATTAAAAGTTTAACAATTATTAGTAACGTCCTTTATGACAAACAAACAATTGTGATGTTATGACTTTTATTTCAGAAGGCAGTGTCTGAGTTATAAATGTTAGTTTATACATTTTTGCTTTCAAACTGTTATAAATATTTGCGTACACTTTATGAATTAAATGACATAATTGTTAACGTTTCCCCTTTTAAAAATAAAAATATTTTTGCATGATATTATGCAAATTGTATTTTTAAAATGACAAATGACCAAATATAAAAGTCTGTTTTTCTGTAGCTCAATCTTAAGTAATGCATGTAATTCTTACGTTTCCCACAAAAATCAACTTCTTGTATAATTTATCATTTGAGTAAAATAAAGAGTCACAATCATTATTTCACTGACTGTTTGGTTTTTTATGAATACAGCGTCACATGAACACATTTCTGCTCAATTCCACTCGTCAACATCTTTAAACCTGCAGTAACAGTTGTTGTCCATGGGGGGGTGTCAAATGCAGAGTGGCCATAGACAGACAGATCTCCACTGTTTCCACCGCAAACGAACTGTTGGGCTGCAGCATTTCTAGCAGCTTCCATGAACAGCTGAAGGTTGTGAAAGAAGGATGGTTGTTACTGACTCTGGAGATGTTTCCGGGTTAAACTGCAGAGGTTGAGCAAAGCGTTGTGTGAAATTATGTTTTACGGAAAACACCAGACCGGTTTGTGTGAGGAATGTCAGGAGGAGGAATCAGTTGAACACGTAGTACTGAGATGTAGAAAGTGTGAAACACAGAGGGAGATGTTGAGGAATTATTTTAAGGAGTTAGGAATACAGGATGTCACTTTAAAGAGAGTACTGATCAACTGAGGGTCACAGGTTAGGGCATTGTTATTTTACGTTTTGAAAATCTTGTTCCGAGTTGTATTCAGGATCATTAACAATGCTAAAACACCACCATTGAGGAGCTTCTTACAGCTCCATCGTAACCAGAGCTGCAGAAACTCAAGATCTGCACTAAACGCAGATCTAACCTTCCCTCGATATAACCGAGGCATTTGCATTTTCATTTCCGACCATCAAACATTGGACATTTCTTCCAGCTGGCATTAACACCTGTATTGACTTCACTCGTTCTCTCATGCTGCAAACAATGATATATTAAGCAACCATTTGTTCAATTTGAATTGTATTGTAATGTTATATTTTAACTGTACTATGTGCTATTTTATTGTCCTGTACTTTAATAATTGTTTTTATAATTGCTGTTTGATAGAGATTAAGCAATGTTTTGAGTGTTTGTTGATTGTTCTACATGCCTCAGGACTTCAGATGAAAACGAGCTATGAGCTCAAATCTGGCATAAATCATCTCGTCTCTTTTCTGAGATTAATGTATTTGTATGCGTGGTCCTTCTTCAAATAAATACATAAATACAATAAATTTTTTATAGTATTTGAGTAGGTTTTTTTGGGTTTCTTTTGTTGTTTTTTCATAAATGTATTTTCTCATTTTATTGTGAGGGGTTTATAATGAGGACTTTAAGTATTATCTGATCCGTACTCTAGAACAGAAAGGTGGTGGAAAGGCACAATTAAACTGGATGCCAACAACTGCAAAACCTGAAGAAGAAGAAGAAGAAGAAGAAGAAGAAGAAGAAGAAGAAGAAGAAGTTGTGTGTTTCTGGAGTAATCTCAACACATCTACTCTACAACATTCAGGTGTGGTTAGAGCGCCGGCTGCTGGAGAGATGGGAGTGGCTCGCCGGAGACCAGACAGCCAATCAGCATCAGGTAATCAGTCACTAAATGAAAGCATGCTGGTCACCTGGTTCTGGTCTCTTGCAGTAGGCTGGGTCCTGGACGGGAGAAGTAGGAAGCCCCTGAGAAGCCCTCCATGAAGAGAAGTATTGTGTAGTTTGTTTCTGTTGGATTGTATCTGTTAAACTACAAAATCTTGTCAAGTATATGTGTCTAATATCTAGTCAGAATATGTCTCTACACCTGATATAAGACATACTAACTTCAGGAGTAACACTGCAGTGAGATATAGGGTCTTGTTTTTAGACAATGCATCATCTTGTTAGGTCAAAACATCTTATTTTGAGTTGTATCTCAGATGAAACACATATTTATTAGAAAATCACCAACTAACTTCAGAAAACAGAAAACGTTTGAGTATTAGCAGCTTATATTGTAACACAACATTTCCTGATTCTGGTCAAATATAGTTCAAAATGTGTTCTCCCAGATCTGATTTATCTAAATATCCCTTCTTATTTCAAGAAATCTTACCAAGCTCATTTTCACTTGTTCTATTGGCAGATTTTTTTACTTATTACAAGTGAAAACACTCGTTTTCATTTAACTTGTTTTTGGAGCAGCATTTTTTGCAGTGTATTGCTTGTGTTTCTGTTATTATTAAACATTTGATTTGCACCAAACCCACATCTCCTTCCATCCTGTCAACTGGGTGAGCAGCAGAGTGAGTGATGTATTTTAATCTGAGATAATCCATCAGACATGTTGTTATAGCTTTTTTATTAGGAAGATTTAATATTAGGAAGCAAAAACAATTTGAACACATTGCGAAATGTTTAGGAATCGCGTGTGATGTGGAGCTCTTTGACTGATGCCCATTAAACTCCTTGCAGCTGAATTCAGATCAGATTAGGGTTAGGGTTAGTTTGGGGTGAAGTGTCCGTCTGTCAATGACTTAATGGCTGTTTTGGGGTTTTCCTAAAACGTCCTTTCTAGAGACCCCAGTTCAAAACTCAGCCAGGTGGCATGATGCCAGTTTCTGCATTATCCTTTACATATATATTTTGGATGGGATATTTATTTCCTGTTATATGAATTTAATGTTAAACAGTATGGTTAAGAAATAAAAGATATGCAAAAGTTAAATCTCTGAGGATATGTTTTTGTCTTCAACCTTTTATGATTGTCAGAGCTCAGTAGACTAACTTCTCCTGTTCAGCATTATATTACAAGATAATAATATAACAGATAAATCACTCCTTCCCTTTAAAGAAGTAGCAGAACAATCACAGTGACTCTTTTTTATGCAACAAGCTAAAGGCCACAAGATATGCTGGTTTCTTTTGGACTTTGTGATGTGAGTGAAAGGAAGAAAAACACTCATATTAATGTTTTACAATAAAAGCAGCCTGCCGTAATATAGCTGCCCCCACATGGACAGAAACAGTAAGTGCAGGTTTAAAGATATTCATGAGTGGAAATACATTTTTCTAAATTCTGTTTTTTTAATGATAAAAACACAAAGAATCAGTGAAATAATGATTATGAATCTTTATTTCATTTTAAATGACAACTTTATACAAGAATTAGATTTTGTGGGACACATACAAATTACAGTGCATTACTTAGACGTTGAGCTACCAGCAGTCAATAAGATCAGCATTTTCAAAAGAGTTATATATTTGATCGTTTGTCTTTTTTAAATACAATCTGTATAATATCATGCAAAACATTTTTTTAACTTTAAAAACGGGAAACGTTAACAATTGTGTTATTTAATTCATTAAGTGGAAATAAACATTTATATTTAATCGTAACAGTTTGAAAGGAAGAATGTATAAACTATAATTCATAACTCAGACACTGCACTTTCTGTTGAATTTAAAAAAGGGTTATATTTAGGGTCTGAGACCAGAGGACGGCGAAGACCCTATTGTTATCACAGCAACACACACACACAAACATACTGCAGAGGAAACGACGGGCAAAAGCACAGAAACACACATCACAGCATGGGACACACACACACTGAATGCTCGCCATGAAACACGGTTCTCTCATAACTCCATTGGAAATGCTCCAAATGGCCCAAAACGTCACATGTTTGGTAATGAGGCAGCCCTCTAGACATCTAAGCATCTAAGTCGGATTTAACACTTGATTAGATTTCACATCATTCATCCAAAACGGTGTTAAAGTTAAAACCCGTCGTAGCATAAGCTGTGCTCGGTTTCCTACTGTCAGAATCAGTCTGTTTTATACAGATAATGATAAAAACAAAGACAATCTCCCTCTTACTTCCATCAGAACTGTCTCTAAAGACCTCATGTACTCATGCAGTACATCGAGTAGCCTGCATACATACAAATGTACGTTTATGCAAAAACACAAAAACTGTAATAACCCTCCATGAGGAAGTAAAAACAAGAAGAATCATATAAAAATATGAACAATAAAAATCTAAAAGACTGTCATTGTGTCATATTATTATTACTGGCTGCTGTCTCTTAGCTAGACAACTCAACTTCTGCTATAAATAACTGAGCAATATATACTTCCACCTTTAATACTATCACCTGGCTGCTATCTCATATCTGTCACTGGTCCTGGATGCTTACTGTGAGCTGTGTGTAGGGGAGTATAGTTTTAATGTGTTAAAATCCCTTCAGTCAACCTGTAGTTTATAACTCGTCAAGCATTATAATTGCCCTCAGAATACACATACAATTAGATATAGTCTGTGCAAAGTGTATTTTACCACAATTATTTTATATTAACTATTCTTCTTTCCTCCCTTTTATGTCCTCTTTGTCGCTCTCTTTCCTTGTTTCCTTTCCTCTTGTTTTCTATTCTCTCCTCTCCTTTGAATATGTTAACCTCTTTGTGTTCTTAACTTCCTCTCTTTCTGCATTTCAACATTATTCCACCGTTTTTTGTTTGTGTGACCCCTCCAAACAAATCCATATCCACTTGTGACTATTATCAGTGGTGGACATTGATACTTTTATATAAGTCTGAATGTGCACAGAGACATAGTTTCCTCATGCCTTATCAAAACTTTAACATCCAGTACAGAAAAGTACCTCATGTAGGCATATTATGTACGTGTCATAATACCGTGAGCTATAAGCAGGAGCAGAATAAGTGATGGAAAGATACAAGTTCAGTTAGAGGTCCGTCCATTTGGATATGCCCGTGAACACAATGGTGTCTGTGATAGATTACAATGAGACAGTAATATTGAAATGGACATTTGGATTCATTACAATAGCAGCCGTAGTGTGCTAACGTTTCCTTTTATTTATTTACGATGTGCAAACACACCATGAGGCAAATTCAACAGATAACAACTAAATGTGTGAAGTCCGGTATGTGACGTCCTCAGTTTTACTGAGTTACAAACGACATAATCTGATCGAACATATTTTATTTCAATGGACAGTTAAATATGGAAATACTCAAACGACTGAAGAGAGTAAACGCAGCAGAGCCAAGGATCACACATGTTACACACGTAGAAATAAAGATGAAATAACTTACCATAACAATCCAATAAGTCTTTAGTGTTTCTGATCAGAGTCCAGTTTACATTTAATTCTCCTCAATTTGACTTGTAGCAGCACTGACGTGTCACATAGCTCAGTCTGTGAGCACAGAGCTGAGAGAGCAGCCTCCACCCCTACACACACACACACACACACACACACACACACACACACACACACACACACACCCACACACGTACACACACATGTATTCCTGTAAATGTACCGACGTGAGGACCACATTTTCTTCGATACTAAATACAGATTACAAAATAAAATAAATAAATCCCGCATTTCAGCACATGCACACACACACACACACACACACACACACACACACACACACACACACACGCACACACACTTGTAAATTCAGAGACCTGAGGTCCAGACATATTCACAGGGGGATTGAGGACCACCCTTTCTTGGCTTGCCTTACCCTCTCCTACACACACACACACACACACACACACACACAACTGCACTCCCATCCACCACTCCAACTCCATTATTACATTACAACACTGTGGTCGGTCTCATCCATGATGAAGAGCGAGGTCCTGAAGTGTTCTGCCTTGTGTACTGACAACAACCTGTCCCTCAACTAAAGAACCCATCATTGACTACAAGAAAAAGAGCAGAACCCCCCCCCCCTTATTTTTAAATGCATTTACTTTAACTTTCCCCCTTATTTAAAGCAGTATTTTGTACCTTACTCGTGACATTATCAAGTCAGACACTCTGTCCAGATTCATTTCTCTGTCCCCTCTGCAAACACATGTATTGTCAGCAGAGCGTTGATGTTTAAAGCTCCAACAGACTGGAATACTTGACCTGCTGCTATCAGATCCCTGTCATCATTGGGTGTGTTGAAGCATTATCATCTCACTTTCAGCTGCTCTGCTCTTGTTATCGACGAAACTATTAGACACTACTGTCTATCACATTGTAATGATTGTAATGATTGTTTGTATTACTTCATGAATGTTACTCAACAGACTGTACGTGGTTTGTCATGCTTTGCTTTCTGTTATTTTGTTCATGTATGTCTGTAAGACGTTGCTGTTGTCGGGACCCCCTTGAAAACCAGATGGTGCATCTGTTCTCTGTTCTGTTCTTGTCTTTTTTATTACTGCCAATATCTATTCATATGTTATTCCTTTTTTCATTCCATTCCATTGCAATGTAAATACTGTTATATTTTACTATATTTCTATTATATTTTGTATTATTTTTAATATTTGTTCTCGTTCCCTACCTGTGTTTTAATTCATGTTTTATTTTTATGTACGCACCATGACGTCAAGTCAAATTCCTCGTATGTGTAAACCTACCTGGTAATAAACCTGATTCTCAAGGGTTTATCCTAATAAATAAATACATGTCTATATATAGAGAGAGTGGAGAGGGTCTCCATCTTCAAGTTCTTGGGGGTCCATATCTCCGAGAGCCTCAGCTGGACAGCACACACCACTGCAGCAGTGAAGAAGGCCCAGCAGCGACTTCTCTTCCTGAGGGTGCTTCAGAAGAGCAGACTGAAGGAAAAGCTGCTGGTGTCCTTCTACCGGACCACCAGCGAGAGCGGGCTGACATGCTGCATCTCGGTGTGCTATGCTGGCTGTTTGGGTCATGGCGCAGAGAACCATCGGCTGCCCTCTCTGGAAGCCCTCTCCAGCTCCCGATGCCTCTCTCCTGCCTCCTGGTAGGAGATACAGGAGTTTTAAAACACGGACAAACAGACTGAAAAACAGTTTTTACCCCTGAGCCCCCAGGCTGTTCAACCTGCAGTCCTAAGGGCAACATCATTATAATTAACCAACTCATTAGCACTTTAAACACTTCCTTAATGCACTTTATAGCTTTTTATAGCTTCTTGCTTTTAATGATGTATTACCCCCTCGTATGATTGACTATGTGTTTTTTATTGTAGTCTGTTTTCGTACGTGAAAGGGTTGCACAACAAAATCTCATTTTATATTTTTGTATAATCACAATAAAGGCTTTCTATTCTATTTTACAAATCGAAAACATAGTCTTCTCTACTTCAAATAAAGCAATAGCAGAAATAGTGCTTTGGTTTCAAAAACACAATAAACCAGTGATACTCAGCCTTCACTTTACTTCACTTCACATGCACCTTTGCAACCCAAAAGCCCACAGTCAATGGTTATTATTCCCTTTGTTTGAAGGAAGGATCTGATCTCTAAGAGGTTCAAAGGTGCCAAATGCAGAGTGAGTGCAGACACCTACTGATATACAGTAACATGTTCACTTCATTGCTTCAAATGGAGTTCCTTCCAGTCAAAATGTCAACTTAAGGCAAACTCTTACTAATACTTTCTTAAATAATACGTATCTACTTGAAGACACAATGAACACAGTTATTCTATTTTTTTAATCAATGTTTCAGTCATAGGGCAGGAACACTTGATAAGTGATCAGAAATGTGCAAATGGGCCCATCTGTGCAGCCAATGGGGTTGTGTGGATAAACCTTCCTGAGGTGATTGGTGGCTGGAAGGCCAACAGGACAGTGTGAAGAGTTTAAAAAGCTCCACTGTGGCACCAGGAGGGCAGACGTTGGCAGAGATGGCGGGCATGATGACAGGTCTTCTCCTTTTGCTGTTGGCCAGTGAGTATCAGCTTCTACTCAGACTTCTGCTGCGTACTTTTTGGCAGCAGTGGCTCAATCTGTAGGGACTTAGTCTTGGAACCGAAAGGTTGCCGGTTCACGTCCCGATCGGACCAAAAAAAATATATGGAGTGAGCTGGTAGCTGGTGAGGTGCCAGTTCATCTCCTGGGCCACTACCGGGGTGCCCTTGAGCTAGGCACTTAACTCTGTGTGTGTGCATGTATATTCTCCCCTGTGTGTGTAATGTGTGTAAACACAACAGAGCGGGGAAAGACCTTTCCCTGTAAGGGATTAATAAAGTATGTCTTCTTCTACTTTCACCTTTCTTATGCTTAGAGATAGCATTTATGTGAGTTAAGTATTTTGAGTTGAGCTGAATTTCAAACTGTTTAGGAAGCCAGTGTGTTGTTGTCTCTTCTTCTGATGCCCATCAGGATCCTGGCAGCTGAATTCCAGATCAGATTTCATTTAGTGTTTGTTATAAAGGATCAGATGTTATCTCTTCTCTGTCAACTGTTCTGTTCTCTAATACTTTAAGTGTGAATCTATACTTCTACTGCCTGAATCTGCTTCATGGTTTTCACTTTCTTTGCTTCATTTGTTCTGTTTTTAATTCAGCAGGTGAACCTATATGTTCATAACATAGTGTGTCTGAGCTTAACTGTGTGTTTCATTGTTGGTGTACAGTATAGGCTACTGAATATGCTGAATGAAAGGCAGGTTTTCCTATAAATCCCCGAAAAATTGATCCTAAATATCTGGGTTACATAAGGTCTATTCTAAGGTCAAATCTTTTTGTTGTCTTACATAATACACTTCAGTAAAAAACATCTCATTGATATTTATTTTCTCTTGTATTCATTTGCACTGCATTTGATATTGAGGTAATCCAAAAGTAACAGAAAGTAATCAGGTTACATTACTTTAATACTTTGATACTCACATCAAGGTACTCATTACATTTGTTATGGGTAATTAGTTAGTGTTTTTAAAGTGACCCTCCCAACCCTCTCTACAACAACCACTGTGTTGAACTGTCAGTCTCCTGGTGGTGGGTTTTCTCTTTCAGGTGTGACAGTGGGCAGAGTGGTGGATCTGCAGAAGAGAATCATCGGAGGTCAAACATGTGATGCTACTGACCGTCTGTACCATGTGAGGCTGATACCAAATGTTGATGGTGTGGACCACCTGTGTGGTGGATCTCTGATCAATGACCAGTGGATTCTGACTGCAGCTCACTGTGTGCCAGAAGTGGGGTGAGAAAGTTTTACTTAAAATACGTAGATACATTAAATCTGAAAAATAATGAATTGAAACAAACATTTAAATAACATAAAATATCATGTCTTCATGTTAAATAACCTAAACCATTACACTCTGATGCATTTGCAGTCATTTATTGATGTCACTCTTTCAACTTTAATATTTGCAGGACGAGAAGCGTGACAGCATTTCTACGTGTGCATCAAGACGGCCTAACAAAACCAGTTGTTATCAATATCAATGATATTGTAAGATATAAGACAACGGTGTGCCCCATGACATCGCGCTGCTGAAGTTACCTAAGCTGCGACGGGTTATGAAATTGTAGATCTTCCTGACTGTAGCAAAGCTCCTCCCCAAATGTGAGTTGTGATCTTAAATAAGTCGGAGAGTGAAACTCCTAAGGAACTCAAACTGATATCTTTTTATGAATGTTAAGTCTTTTTCTTGTATTTCAGAGGTGAAGAAGTTCAGATCGCAGGTTACGCAGCCACAACGATGGCCAATGATGGTACAAGAGGTGAGAGGAATCTTGTTTATGTTAAACTAACAACTTTAAATGCTCATGACTGTCAGAGTTGTTTTTTTTTTTTAAGTTTAGTATCATTGTTCACACACACACACACACACACACACACACACACACACACACACACACACAAGATGAATCTGCAAGTAAAATATTTTTTTATTTGCCTGTAAAATATTTTTCTGTTAAAAAAAAAAAAGAACTTATTTTTATCTTGTCATCTAGGGAACGATAGACCAAGCACTCTCCAATGTGCAGACACAAAGGTTGTTGCCTGGGAGGCTTTCAAACCCTGTCAGGTTCCAAACAGGTTTCTCCATACACGTGACAACGTGATCACTTTACAAAAACCTAATGTGGATAGTAGTCCTGTGAGTTGGCTTATTTTTTTAATGTTTTACCAGTTTATCACAAATAAGTAATCCAATAAATGCAAAAAAGTCTGTGGTTAACAATTTGTATCTCTGTCTCTCTGTCTCTCTCTCTCTCTCTCTCTCTCTCTTCTCTCTCTCTCTCTCTCTGTCTCTCTGTCTCTCTCTCTCTCTCTGTCTCTCTCTCTCTCTCTCTCGCTCTCTCTCTCTCTCTCTCTCTCTCTCTCTCTGTCTCTCTGTCTCTCTCTCTCTCTCTCTGTCTCTCTCTCTCTCTCTCTCTCTCTCTCTGTCTCTCTCTGTATCTCTGTCTCTCTGTCTCTCTCTCTCTCTCTCTCTCTCTCTCTCTCTCTCTCTCTGTCTCTCTGTCTCTCTCTCTCTCTCTGTCTCTCTCTCTCTCTCTCTGTCTCTCTGTCTCTCTCTCTCTCTCTCTTCTCTCTCTCTCTCTCTCTCTCTCTCTCTCTCTCTCAGGGGGACTCTGGTGGAGGAGTGGTAATCAAAAAGAAGATTTACGGTGTCATTTCTTTCACGGGTGATCCTGTAAAAGCCTGTGTTGCACCATCGGCAGCTACCAACGTCTGTCATTACATAGACTGGATCAAACTCAGGACCGGAATTGTCTAACATGTGTTTAACCTTAGATGTCCTGTCCTTTGACAGACTAACACATGAAGAAGAAAAATGTTGATTGACTCTAAATTTGCAGGTGATACATTTACGACTGGTTGGTTTTCATTAAAAGATGAACTATAATTAGTAACGTCCTTTATGACAAACAAACAATTGTGATTTTATGACTGTTATTTCAGAATGTAGTGTCTTAGATATAAATGTAAGTTTACACATTCTTGCTTTCAAACTATTGTTATGATCCTTTTTGATTTTAAATTTGGAACTCAATTGTAGAAAATAACCCTTTTATACATTCAATATAAATTGAATAATATTATACAGATTGTATTTTAAAACGATAAATGGCCAAAAGCCAAGTCTGTTTTTCTTGTGAACACGCTGATCTCGTTCTCTGTTGGCAGCTCAATCTGAAGTAATGCATGTCATTCTTGTGTTTCCCACAAAATCAACTTCTTGTTTAATGTTGTCATTTAAAATAAAACAAAGAGTCAACATCAATATTTCACTGATTGTTTGTTTGTTTATGATTACAGCGTCACATGAACACATTTCTGCTCAATTCCACTAATCAATATCTTTGAACCTGCAGTAACAGTTTGTGTCCATGTGGGGGCAGCTGGTGTTAATATTGATGATAGTTGCTCTGTGTTACTAAGTAATGAGATGACTATCTTCCAGCAGTCTGCTTCTCTTCTCATGATGTATTCAGGGTGCCCTAGTTCTTTACAGTTTCATCCTCACAACCCCATTGGCTGCACAGATGGGCCCATTAGCACATTGTTGATCACTTATCAAATGTTCCTGCCCTATGGCTGAAACATGGATCAAAAAGTGACATCATCGTGTCTTCAAGTATATTAGTATTATTTTATTATAAGAAAATATCAGTAAGATTATATTTGTCTTATTGTGTGGGGGCGTCTTCTATTCCTCATTATCTAACACCAACTGTAGGCTTTAGGAATACACTCTATGAGCACGCTCTATATCAACAGCCATTGGACATTAACCAGAGGTGGAGAAGGACTCAGACCTGGCACTTGAGTAAAAGTAGAAGTACTCACATTGTGTACTTGAGTAAAAGTAGAAGTACTCAGGTCTTGTACTTGAGTAAAAGTAGAAGTACTCACATTGTGTACTTGAGTAAAAGTAGAAGTACTCAGATCTTGTACTTGAGTAAAAGTAGAAGTACTCAGATCCTGTACTTGAGTAAAAGTAGAAGTACTCAGATCCTGTACTTGAGTAAAAGTAGAAGTAGTCAGATCCTGTACTTGAGTAAAAGTAAAAGTACTCAGATCTTGTACTTGAGTAAAAGTAGAAGTACTCAGGTCTTGTACTTGAGTAAAAGTAGAAGTACTCAGGTCTTGTTCTTGAGTAAAAGTAGAAGTACTCAGGTCTTGTACTTGAGTAAAAGTAGAAGTACTCAGATCTTGTACTTGAGTAAAAGTAGAAGTACTCAGATCTTGTACTTGAGTAAAAGTAGAAGTACCAGAGTGTAGGAATACTCTGTTACAGTAAAAGTTCTGCATTCAAAATGTTACTAAAGTAAAAGTAGTTTACTCAGTCTCACATCACCTATCGAAACGAGTGCTTTTTGTCAACCATTTCTGATCCTAAATATCTTGGTTTCTTCTTTTCTAAGACATTTCTTTGTTGTCTTACATAATACACTTAAATACAAAAACATCTCATTGATATTTATTTTCTCTTCTATTCATTTGCACTGCATTTGATATTGAGGTTTTCCAAAAGTAACAGAAAGTAATCAGGTTACATTACTTTAATATATTCATACTCAGATCAAGTGACTGATTACATTTGTTATGGGTAATTAGTTAGTGTTTTTAAAGTAACCCTCCCAACCCTCTCTACAACAACCACTGTGTTTAACTGTCAGTCTCCTGGTGGTGGGTTTTCTCTTTCAGGTGTGACAGTGGGCAGAGTGGTGGATCTGCAGAAGAGAATCATGGGAGGTGAATAATGTGCTGCTACTGAACGTCTGTACCATGTGAAGCTGATTGATGGGAAAGGGGAACTCGTGTGTGGTGGATCTCTGATCAGTAACCAGTGGATTCTGACTGCAGCTCACTGTGTGGAAGGGAGGTGAGAACGTTTTACTTCAATTACTTACATACATTCAATCTAAAATAAATTGTATAATTTGAGACTCAAATTTCAACAACATAAAATAACTTGTCTTATGTCCGTGTTAAATAACGTCTAGAATTACAATTTGATGCATTTGCACTAATTAACTGATGTCACCCTTCAAACCTTAATTATTTGCAGCACGATAAGCGTGAAAGCAGTTTTACGTGTGCATCCAGGGACCAAGACAATAATTGTTGATATCAAAGAAGTTCAAATAATTAAAGACAAGGATGGGACCCATGACATCGCGCTGCTGAAGTTACCTGCGTCTGGGAAGGGTTTTGAAATTGCATCACTTCCTGACTGTGACAATCCTCTCAAAATGTGAGTTGTGATCTTAAATAAGTCGGAGAGTGAAACTCCTGAGGAACTCAAACAAAGATAAACCCCTGACATTTTTATGAATGTTCCAGTAAGTATTTTGCTTGTATTTCAGAGGTAAAACAGTTCAGATTGCAGGTCACACAGCCACAAAGCCAGACAAAAAGGGTAAAAAAGGTGAGATGAATCTTGTTTATTTTACAATAAATACTGCACACACTGAATTATTTTTTTAAGTTTTAAGTTTTTTAAAGTTTGTAAAGACTTTGCATTATCATATTTTAACATATTTATAAAACATTGAGTAAATACTCAATGTTTTATAAATATGTTAAACAACCAACATAAGAAATTCTGGTAGGATTTTCATTGTAATTGTTGAGATGCAGCCAATTAGAGAGAGTGGTCGTTGGTTCCAGCTGTTACAGGCCACTGGCTCCTTTAAGAAGGGCCTAACATCCTTCCTTTAAAAAAAAGCCTTTTATTAAACTTGTGTTCTTAAGTGTGTATTGTATGCCCCTTGTAGCACTTTGGCTTTGCTTATCCCAATAATAATAATAATAATAATAATTATTATTATTATTATTATGTGTCCAGGGAAGCTAGTAACATTGTTGAAAAATATTTAGATACAGTACATAGGAAAAACATGAATTTGCCATTTCTAGACCTAGGACCAGGTGGAGGGGTTATATCTCTTCGCTGGCCTGGGGGCGCCTTGGGATCCCCCTTGCTCAATTCCACAATTCCACTAATCAACATCTTTAAACCTGCAGTAACAGTTGTTGTCCATGGGGGGGTGTCAAATGCAGAGTGGCCATAGACAGACAGATCTTCACTGTTTCCACCGCAAACAAACTGTTGGGCTGCAGCATTTCTAGCAGCTTCCATGAACAGCTGAAGGTTGTGAAAGAAGGATGGTTGTTACTGACTCTGGTTGCTAAAACACCACCATTGAGGAGCTTCTTGCAGCTCCATCGTAACCAGAGCTGCAGAAACTCGAGATCTGCACTAAACGCAGAAATAACCTTCCCTCGATATAACCGAGGCACTTGAATTTTCCTTTACGACTATCAAACATTGGACATTTCTTCCAGCTGGCATTAACACGTGTATTGACTTCACTCGTTCTCTCATGGTGCAAAAAATGATATTAAGCAAACATTTGTTCAATTTGAATTGTATTGTAATGTTATATTTTAACCGTTTTATGTGCTATTTTATTGACCTGTACTTTAATCCTTTTTTTATAATTGTTTGTTTGATAGAGATTAAGCAATGTTTTGAGTGTTTGTTGATTGTTCTACTTGCCTCAGGACTTCAGATGAAAACGAGCTATGAACTAAAATCTGGCATAAATCATCTCGTCTCTTTTCTGAGATTATGTATTTGTATGCAAGGTCCTTCTTCAAATAAATACATAAATACAATTAATTTTTTTATAGAATTTGAGTAGGTTTTTTTGGGGTTTTTTTTTTGTTGTTTTTTCATAAATGTATTTTCTCATTTTATTGTGAGAGGGTTTATAATGAGGACTTTAAGTATTATCTGATCCGTACTCTAGAACAGAAAGGTGGTGGAAAGGCACAATTAAACTGGATGCCAACAACTGCAAAACCTGAAGAAGAAGAAGAAGATGATGAAAGGGTTGTGTGTTTCTGGAGTAATCTCAACACATCTACTCTACAACTACACAGCAGCATGTATCTGAGTGTGGCATTCAGGTGTGGTTAGAGCGCCGGCTGCTGGAGAGATGGGAGTGGCTCGCCGGAGACCACAGCCAATCAGCATCAGGTAATCAGTCACTAAATGAAAGCATGCTGGTCACCTGGTTCTGGTCTCTTGCAGTAGGCTGGGTCCTGGAGGGAAGAAGTAGGAAGCCCCTGAGAAGCCCTCCATGAACAGAAGTATTGTGTAGTTTGTTTCTGTTGGATTGTATCTGTTAAACTACAAACACTTGTCAAATATATGTGTCTAATATCTAGTCAGAATATGTCTCTACACCTGATATAAGACATACTAACTTCAGGAGTAACACTGCAGTGAGATATAGGGTCTTGTTTTTAGACAATGCATCATCTTGTTAGGTCAAAACATCTTATTTTGAGTTGTATCTCAGATGAAACACATATTTATTAGAAAATCACCAACTAACTTCAGAAAACAGAAAACTTTTGAGTATTAGCAGCTTATATTGTAACACAACATTTCCTGATTCTGGTCAAATATAGTTCAAAATGTGTTCTCCCAGATCTGATTTATCTAAATATCCCTTCTTATTTCAAGAAATCTTACCAAGCTCATTTTCACTTGTTCTATTGGCAGATTTTTTTACTTATTACAAGTGAAAACACCTCGTTTTCATTTAACTTGTTTTTGGAGCAGCATTTTTTGCAGTGTATTGCTTGTGTTTCTGTTATTATTAAACATTTGATTTGCACCAAACCCACATCTCCTTCCATCCTGTCAACTGGGTGAGCAGCAGAGTGAGTGATGTATTTTAATCTGAGATAATCCATCAGACATGTTGTTATAGCTTTTTTATTAGGAAGATTTAATATTAGGAAGCAAAAAATATTTGAACACATTGCGAAATATTAAGGAATCGCGTGTGATGTGGAGCTCTTTGACTGATGCCCATTAAACTCCTTGCAGCTGAATTCAGATCAGATTAGGGTTAGGGTTAGTTTGGGGTGAAGTGTCCGTCTGTCAATGACTTAATGGCGGTTTTGGGGTTTTCCTAAAACGTCCTTTCTAGAGACCCCAGTTCAAAACTCAGCCAGGTGGCATGACGCCAGTTTCTGCATTATCCTTTACATATATATATTTTGGATGGGATATTTATTTCCTGTTATATGAATTTAATGTTAAACAGTATGGTTAAGAAATAAAAGATATGCAAAAGTTAAATCTCTGAGGATATGTTTTTGTCTTCAACCTTTTATGATTGTCAGAGCTCAGTAGACTAACTTCTCCTGTTCAGCATTATATTACAAGATAATAATATAACAGATAAATCACTCCTCCCCTTTAAAGAAGTAGCAGAACAATCACAGTGACTCTTTTTTTATGCAACAAGCTAAAGGCCACAAGATATGCTGGTTTCTTTTGGACTTTGTGATGTGAGTGAAAGGAAGAAAAACACCCCTATTAATGTTTTACAATAAAAGCAGCCTGCCGTAATATAGCTGCCCCCACATGGACAGAAACAGTAAGTGCAGGTTTAAAGATATTCATGAGTGGAAATACATTTTTCTAAATTCTGTTCATGTATTTTCTTAAATCATAAAAACACAAAGAATCAGTGAAATAATGATTATGAATCTTTATTTTATTTTAAAAGACAACTTTATACAATAATTTGATTTGGTGGGATACATACAAATTACAGTGCATTACTTAGAAGAAAAACAGACTTATATATTTGATCATCTGTCTTTTTTAAGTGGAAATAAACATTTATATTTAATCGTTACAGTTTGAAAGCAAGAAAGTATAATATATAATTCATAACTCAGACACTGCACTTTCTGTTGAATTTAAAAAAGGGTTATATTTAGGGTCTGAGACCAGAGGACGGCGAAGACCCTATTGTTATCACAGCATAACACACACAAACATACTGCAGAGGAAACGACGGGCAAAAGCACAGAAACACACATCACAGCATGGGACACACACACACTGAATGCTCGCCATGAAACACGGTTCTCTCATAACTCCATTGAACATGCTCCAAACGGCCCAAAACTTCTCATGTTATATAATGATGCAGCCCTCAAAACATCCAAGCCTATGAAGGGGTGTCATCATATGCCATTGCCATGGCGACAGATCACTCGTTATCAAACACAATGTTTAAGTTGCTGCTGTAACTCCCATTGTCTGATCGGCCAGAAACTTCCCGCATTTGCTAACGGCTGAGTCCAGAAAACGTCCAACGCGTCGACGTGCGGACCTGTGAGGAGCGTCGAAGATCTGCTCATCGCTGCTCATCGCTGCTCATCGCTGCTCATCGCTGCTCATCGCTGCTCATCGCTGCTCATCGCTGCTCATCGCTGCTCATCGCTGCTCATCGCTGCTCATCGCTGCTCATCTATGCTCATCGCTGCTCATCGCTGCTCGCAGCTTACATTTTACAATTGAGTTCCATATTTAAAATCAAAAAGATTCAAAACAATAGTTTGAAAGCAAAAATATGTAAACTTACATTTATATCTCAGACACTGCATTTTGAAATAAAAATAATAGAATCACAATTGTTTGTTTTTCATAAAGGACGTTACTAATTATATTTAATCTTTTAATGTTAACAAACAAGTTGGGCAGACGGACGGCTTTTGAATACACACTTAACAACAGTGGTGTCTGCTCATTGGAGAGTGTCTGACTTAGGTAAGCCTCCTAGATGACAATATAAAAGGTGTTGTTTTTAATACATAGTTGACTGAACTTTTACATTAAAACAAATTGTATTGGCAGATTCATGTTTTTCTTATGTATGTAAATATTTGTCAACAATGTTTCCACCAATAGGCAACAGAGAAAAAGACAATAGATATCCATAATGTCCACAAACTGTATCCTCCTTTACTAATTAAACTATGTTCCCTTCAACCCAAAAACAAATGTCACAAGACGACAAAACTGTTTCCATACCAACTCACAAATGGAAATCAGAAATCTATACATTAATCTGAGAGACATTAACTGGCACACCCCATATCTAATAACATATTTTCCATGTGACGTGACTCAAACATCAAACTTATCCAATATCAGGTCCTTCACAGAGGACACTTCACTCTCAACATCCCACAACATCTCCAACAAGTCAACTTTATTGTCAATCTTACAATTTGTGTGTACAGACAGAGAGATCGAAATACTGTTTCCCACAATCCCGAGGAGTATACATACATACACACCTGTACACCCACTTATATATATATGCCCACATTAAGAGGCATACATACAGTCAATATGTACTAAATAACAGTCACTTGAATGATGAATATATTGCAGTAAAAATTTGTGCAAAATACTGACCAATGCCGCGTAGACAGTGTCTGGTGCTGGATGTGTGTGTGGGGTGTGAAAGTCCAGGTCCAATGGGGAGGGGGGGAGAGGTGGGAGGGAGGGGAGAGTTCAGCCTCCTGACAGCCTGGTGAAAAAAGCTGTAGCAAAGAAAACTATTTTACTACACAGGAAAGATGGAACAAAATTATCAATCGACCGTTGGTTCAATCTTTTAACAGATCATGCTAACCTGGAAAAACTCTCTGCAACTCTGAAAGACAAAATAACCCCCCCCTTAATGAAACCTGTTTCCTGTCCTGCAGTACATTTAGAGCTGCTTCCTCTTCACAGCAGCATGGCCACACAGTTCCCAACAACAGAACCACTTGAAGTGATAAGATAACACGATATCTCCTCTTCTCTCCTTAAAGTTTCTCCCTGTTGTCTTTTTATTCATTTATCTTTCTATCTTTGAATTTTTCTTTCTTATCTTTGTTGTAAATACTTTATGTTTTATGAATGTGTTTGGTAAAATACGATACTACAAAGTTTTCAAAAAAGTTATCAAACTCAAAACTTTAAATAAAGAACTCAGTGTGTGCAGTAAAAATAAATAAGATTCATCTCACCTTTTCCACCATCTGCGTTTGCCGGATCCAAGTCCTGCAATCTGAACTGGATCATCTCTGAAATACAAGAAAAAGACTTAAGATTCATAAAAAGATTTAGTTTTTTTTTATAGTTTGAGTTCCTTAGGAGTTTAACTTTCGGACTTATTAAAGATCAAACCTCTCAGTACGGTACGTTTGTTACAGTCAGGATGTTTTAAAGTTCCAAGACCCTTCATAGGCTCAGGTACCTTCAGCAGAGCGATGTCATGGTTCCCATTAATGTCTGTCCTTCTTTCAGGTTCTTCTTGGATCTCAACTTGTGTTATCTGGTCACCTGGATGCAAACCTAAGCATGCTTTCACCGTCCTGCAAATAAATAAAGTTTAAAGGATGACATCAGTTAATTACTGCAAATGCATCAGATTGTAATTGTTGAGGTTATTTAACATTAAGACATGTAACTATATTTTAGTTGAAATTTTGGTTTGACATCAAATAATTTTATGTTCTTATATTGAATGCATATACCTTTTTGAAGTAAACCAGCCAACAGCAAAAGGAGAAGACCTGTCATCATGCCCGCCATCTCTGCCAACGCCTGCCCTCCTGGTGCCACAGTGGAGCTTTCTAAACCTCTTCACACTGTCCTGTTGGCCTTCCAGCCACCAATCACCTCAGGAAGGTTTATCCACACAACCCCATTGGCTGCACAGATGGGCCCATTTGCACATTTCTGATCCCTTATCTAATGTTCCTGCCCTATGACTGAAATATTTATCAAAAATACAAGAACTCACATAATTGTGTCTTCAAGTTGATACGTATTAATAAAGAATAAGAAAACATTAGTAAGAGTTTGCCTTAAGTTGACGTTTTGACTGGAAGGAATTCCATTTGAAGCAATGAAGTGAACATGTTACTGTATATCAGTACAGTAGGTGACTGCACTCACTCTGCATTTGGCACCTTTAAACCTCTTAGAGATCAGTTCCTTCCTTCAAACAAAGGGAATAATAACCATGTACTGTGGGCTTGTGGGTTGCAAAGGTGCATGTGAAGTGAAGTAAAGTTTAAAAATGTAAATGATACACTGGCTTTCAGAGTTTTAGTATAAGAAACTGGACCTATTTAAATCAGAAATTGTTAAATAGCACTGAAGGAAGAAGGTAATCTTAAAAGTGATAGCTTGGTGTAGGGCTTAGTTACTATGAGGGTGTTTTTGTGTGTGTGTTGTGTGTGTGTGTGTGTGTGTGTGTTAGTATTTGTTTGCTGAAATGTTGTATTTTTTCTCTTTAAGTTTAGACGCAGAGAGGGTTGTCCTCACTCTCCCTGCAAATGTGTCCGGACCCCACTTAGGGGCATTTACAGGAATGCGTGTGACAACTTGACTCCAATGCAAACACAATAAAGACTGGATTTGTTTTTGGTCAGTAATTGTATTTTTATTTCTAATTAAAATGTAAAATGTGCGATCTTTGGCTCTGCTGGGTTTCCTCTCTTCAGTCGTTAAAGCATTTCCATATTTTACTGTCCATTGAAATGAACCACGAGTTTTTGATCAGATTATGCCCGTTTGCATACTCAGTAAAATATTTCTTTGGTGTTGAAACAGAGGACTCCACACATCGCTGAATTTGCCTACTGGTGTGGGGGTGTTATCGTATGGTGTGAACATCATAAATTGATAAACCAAACGTGAGCACACTACGGCTGCTAATGTCAAATATCCAAATTTAAATTTAAATATCAAAATGTAATCTATCACTTAAACCTCGTGGTTCATTTCAATGGACAATTCAGACATTTAATTTTACGTTTTTATCTCCTCAATTTGACTTAAGCTGCACTGACGTGTTATAGAGCTGAGAGCAGACACACACACACACACACACACAGACACACACACATACACACAAACACACAAACACACACACACACACACACTATACACACACAACTGCACTCCCATCCACCACTCCAACTCCATTATTACATTACAACACTGTGGTCGGTCTCTCATCCATGATGAAGACGAGTCAGCGTTCAAAGACGAGGTCCTGAAGTGTTCTGCCTTGTGTACTGACAACAACCTGTCCCTCAACTAAAGAACCCATCATTGACTACAAGAAACAGAGCAGAACCCCCCCCCCCTTATGTTTAAATGCATTTACTTTAACTTTCCCCCTTATTTAAAGCAGTATTTTGTACCTTACTCGTGACATTATCAAGTCAGACACTCTGTCCAGATTCATTTCTCTGTCCCCTCTGCAAACACATGTATTGTCAGCAGAGCGTTGATGTTTAAAGCTCCAACAGACTGGAATACTTGACCTGCTGCTATCAGATCCCTGTCATCATTGGGTGTGTTGAAGCATTATCATCTCACTTTCAGCTGCTCTGCTCTTGTTATCGACGAAACCATTAGACACTACTGTCTATCACATTGTAATGATTGTAATGATTGTTTGTATTACTTCATGAATGTTACTCAACAGACTGTACGTGGTTTGTCATGCTTTGCTTTCTGTTATTTTGTTCATGTATGTCTGTAAGACGTTGCTGTTGTCGGGACCCCCTTGAAAACCAGATGGTGCATCTGTTCTCTGTTCTGTTCTTGTCTTTTTTATTACTGCCAATATCTATTCATATGTTATTCCTTTTTTCATTCCATTCCATTGCAATGTAAATACTGTTATATTTCACTATATTTCTATTATATTTTGTATTATTTTTAATATTTGTTCTCGTTCCCTACCTGTGTTTTAATTCATGTTTTATTTTTATGTACGCACCATGACGTCAAGTCAAATTCCTCGTATGTGTAAACCTACCTGGTAATAAACCTGATTCTCAAGGGTTTATCCTAATAAATAAATACATGTCTATATATAGAGAGAGTGGAGAGGGTCTCCATCTTCAAGTTCTTGGGGGTCCATATCTCCGAGAGCCTCAGCTGGACAGCACACACCACTGCAGCAGTGAAGAAGGCCCAGCAGCGACTTCTCTTCCTGAGGGTGCTTCAGAAGAGCAGACTGAAGGGAAAGCTGCTGGTGTCCTTCTACCGGACCACCAGCGAGAGCGGGCTGACATGCTGCATCTCGGTGTGCTATGCTGGCTGTTTGGGTCATGGCGCAGAGAACCATCGGCTGCCCTCTCTGGAAGCCCTCTCCAGCTCCCGATGCCTCTCTCCTGCCTCCTGGTAGGAGATACAGGAGTTTTAAAACACGGACAAACAGACTGAAAACAGTTTTTACCCCTGAGCCCCCAGGCTGTTCAACCTGCAGTCCTAAGGGCAACATCATTATAATTAACCAACTCATTGGCACTTTAAACACTTCCTTAATGCACTTTATAGCTTTTTATAGCTTCTTGCTTTTAATTATGTATTACCCCCTCGTATGATTGACTTTGTGTTTTTTATAGTTGTCTGTTTTCCTCGTGAAAGGGTTTCACAACAAAATCTCATTTTATATTTTTGTATAATCACAATAAAGGCTTTCTATTCTATTCTACATATTGAAAACATAGGCTTCTCTACTTCAAATAAAGCAATAGCAGAAATAGTGCTTTAGTTTCAAAAACACAATAAACCAGTGATACTCAGCCTTCACTTTACTTCACTTCACATGCACCTTTGCAACCCAAAAGCCCACAGTCAATGGTTATTATTCCCTTTGTTTGAAGGAAGGATCTGATCTCTAAGAGGTTCAAAGGTGCCAAATGCAGAGTGAGTGCAGACACCTACAGATATACAGTAACATGTTCACTTCATTGCTTCAAATGGAGTTCCTTCCAGTCAAAACGTCAACTTAAGGCAAACTCTTACTAATATTTTCTTAAACGTTATTAATACGTATCAACTTGAAGACACAATGAGGTCAGTTCTTGTATTTTTGATCAATTTTCCAGCCATAGGGCAGGATCATTTGATAAGTGATCAGAAATGTGCAAATGGGCCCATCTGTGCAGCCAATGGGGTTGTGTGGATAAACCTTCCTGATGTGATTGGTGGCTGGAAGGCCAACAGGACAGTGTGAAGAGGTTAAAAAGCTCCACTGTGGCACCAGGAGGGCAGACGTTGGCAGAGATGGCGGGCATGATGACAGGTCTTCTCCTTTTGCTGTTGGCCGGTGAGTATCAGCTTCTACTCAGACTTCTGCTGCCTACTTTCACCTTTCTGATGCTTAGAGATAGCACTTATGTGAGTTAAGTATTTTGAGTTGAGCTGAATTTCAAACTGTTTAGGAAGCCAGTGTGTTGTTGTCTCTTCTTCTGATGCCCATCAGGATCCTGGCAGCTGAATTCCAGATCAGATTTCATTTAGTGTTTGTTATAAAGGATCAGATCTTATCTCTTCTCTGTAAACTGTTCTGTTCTCTAATACTTTAAGTGTGAATCTATACTTCTACTGCCTGAATCTGCTTCATGGTTTTCACTTTCTTTGCTTCATTTGTTCTGTTTTTAATTCAGCAGGTGAACCTATGTTCATAAAATAGTGTGTGTGAGCTTAACTGTGTGTTTCATTGTTGGTGTATAGGCTACTGAATAGGCTGAATGAAAGGCAGGTTTTCCTATAAATCCCCGAAAAATTGATCCTAAATATCTGGGTTACATAAGGTCTATTCTAAGGTCAAATCTTTTTGTTGTCTTACATAATACACTTCAGTAAAAAACATCTCATTGATATGTATTTTCTCTTGTATTCATTTGCACTGCATTTGATATTGAGGTAATCCAAAAGTAACAGAAAGTAATCAGGTTACATTACTTTAATACTTTGATACTCACATCAAGTTACTCATTACATTTCTTTGTCACGTAACTGACCCTCCCAACCCTCTCTACAACAACCACTGTGTTGAACTGTCAGTCTCCTGGTGGTGGGTTTTCTCTTTCAGGTGTGACAGTGGGCAGAGTGGTGGATCTGCAGAAGAGAATCATCGGAGGTCAAACATGTGATGCTACTGACCGTCTGTACCATGTGAGGCTGAGACCAAATGTTGATGGTGTGAACAAACTGTGTGGTGGATCTCTGATCAATGACCAGTGGATTCTGACTGCAGGTCACTGTGTGCCAGAAGTGGGGTGAGAAAGTTTTACTTAAAATACGTAGATACATTAAATCTGAAAAATAATGAATTGAAACAAACATTTAAATAACATAAAATATCATGTCTTCATGTTAATAACCTAAACCATTACACTCTGATGCATTTGCAGTCATTTATTGATGTCACTCTTTCAACTTTAATAATTTGCAGGACGATAAGCGTGACAGCATTTCTACGTGTGCATCAAGACGGCCTAACAAAACCAGTTGTTATCAATATCAAGGATATTGAAAGATATAAAGACATCAGAGGGATCCATGACATCGCGCTGCTGAAGTTACCTAAGGCTGCGACGGGTTATGAAGTTGTAGATCTTCCTGACTGTAGCAAACCTCCTCCCCAAATGTGAGTTGTGATCTTAAATAAGTCGGAGAGTGAAACTCCTAAGGAACTCAAACTGATGTATTTTTATGAATGTTAAGTCTTTTTCTTGTATTTCAGCGGTAATACAGTTCAGATCGCAGGTTACGGAGCCACAACGATGGCCAATGATGGTACAAGAGGTGAGAGGAATCTTGTTTATGTTAAACTAACAACTTTAAATGCTCATGACTGTCAGAGTTGTTTATTTTATTTTAAGTTTAGTATCATTGTACACACACACACACACACACACACACACACACACACACACACACACATACACACACAAAATATGAATCTGCCAGTAAAATATGTTTTTATTTGTCTGTAAAATATTTTTCTGTGTGAAGTTCATAACATTGTAAAAAAACAAACTTATTTTTATCTTGTCATCTAGGGGACGATAGACCAAGCACTCTCCAATGTGCAGACACAGAGGTTGTTGCCTGTAGTGGCTGTAATCTGCCTCAAAACACAGGCTATTACTTTACACATGACAACTTGATCTGTTTCAAAAAGACTGATGTGGATAGTAGTCCTGTGAGTTGGCTTATTTTTTTAAAGTTTTAACAGTTTATTACAAATAAGTATTCCAATAAATGCAAAAAAGTCTGTGGTTAACAATTTGTCTCTCTCTCTCTCTCTCTCTCTCTCTCTCTCTCTCTCCTCTCTCTCTCTCTCTCTCTCTCTCTCTCTCAGGGGGACTCTGGTGGAGGAGTGGTGGTCAAAGAGAATATTTACGGTGTCATTTCTTTTGGTAATCTTGCAAAGGCCTGTGTTTCCCGTGGTAAAGCTATCAAAGTCTGTAATTACATAGACTGGATCAAAGACACTATTGACAACAAATAGAATCGTCTAACATGTGTTTAACCTTAGATGTCCTGTCGTTTGACAGACTAACACATGAAGAAAAAAATGTTGATTGACTCTAAATTTGCAGGTGATACAATGTAGTGTCTGAGATATAAATGTAAGTTTACACATTCTTGCTTTCAAACTATTGTTATTATTCTTTTCGATTTAAATTTGGAACTCAATTGTAGAAAATAACCCTTTTATACATTCAATACAAATTGCAAAATATTATACAGATTGTATTTTCAACACGACAAATGGCAAATATAAAAGTCTGTTATTCTTGTGAACACGCTGATCTCGTTCTCTGTTGGCAGCTCAATCTGAAGTAATGCATGTCATTCTTGTGTTTCCCTCAAAATCAACTTCTTGTTTAATGTTGTCATTTAAAATAAAACAAAGAGTCAACATCAATATTTCACTGATTGTTTGTTTGTTTATGAATACAGCGTCACATGAACACATTTCTGCTCAATTCCACTAATCAATATCTTTGAACCTGCAGTAACAGTTTGTGTCCATGTGGGGGCAGCTGGTTTTAATATTGATGATAGTTGCTCTGTGTTACTAAGTAATGAGATGACTATCTTCCAGCAGTCTGCTTCTCTTCTCATGATGTATTCAGGGTGCCCTAGTTCTTTACAGTTTCATCCTCACAACCCCATTGGCTGCACAGATGGGCCCATTTGCACATTGTTGATCACTTATCAAATGTTCCTGCCCTATGGCTGAAACATGGATCAAAAAACTGACATCATCGTGTCTTCAAGTATATAAGTATTATTTTATTATAAGAAAAATATCAGTACGATTATATTTTTCTTATTGTGTGGGGGCGTCTTCTATTCCTCATTATCTAACACCAACTGTAGGCTTTAGGAATACACTCTATGAATACAGTGCCTCGCAAAAGTATTCACCCCCCTTGCAATGTTCCCTATTTTCTTGCAAACAAAAACTAAAATAATATAATATTTTTGGGGGGATTTTATGGCAAGACCCCAAACAAAGTCAGTCAATATTGGTGAAGTAAAAAAAAAAGGGCATCTTTTAAAACATAAAAAATAATTAAAAACTGAAAAGTGGTGTGTGCATATGTATTCACCCCCTTTGCTATTTAGCCCAAACAAAGCCCTTCAGAGTCACACAATTCTTTAAATAAAGTTCACCTGTGTTAAATCAAGTGCCTCATTATCTCTGTATATATACACCTGTTGTAGAAGGCCTCCGTCTTCCATACCACAGCAAATGGCATTTCTAAGCGAGAAAACGACACCATGAAGACTAAGGAGCTCTCCAAACAGGTCAGGCACAAAGTTGTGGAAAAGTATGAGAAAGGGTTGGGTTATAAAAAAATCTCACAGACTTTGAACATCCCATGAAGCACCATTAAATCCATTATTTTAAAATGGAAAAAATATGCCACGACAACAAACCTGCCAAGAGAGGGCCGCCCACCAAAACTCTCACACCGTGCAAGGAGAGCATTGATCAGAGAGGCAACAAAGAGGCAGAGGATAACCCTGAAGGAGCTGGTAAGCTCCACAGCAGAGAGAGGAGAATCTGTACATAGGACCACAGTAAGCCGTACACTCCACAGAGCTGGGCTTTATGGAAGAGTCGCCAGAAAGAATCCATTGCTTAAAGGAAGGGTCCACTCATTAGATAATTAATAAAAACTTCAGTATTTAGTGAAACATTATGTTTAAACCATACCCTGAAGAAATCAGCGATATTCCCCGGTAAATAATGATTTTATAGCTCTTTTTTATCAAAACCTGTATATTCCGTCAGGCAGCTGCCATTTTGGCCATTTTCAGTAGTCACATGATCCAAAAAACTAGGTTGTGACGTCATCTATGCGTTCACTTTGTAAACACACAAACAGCTCGTTCGACGAAAACATGGCGGAGTATTTGAGTTCGGACTCGTCAGCCGAGGAAGAAGTTTTGAGCAATGTGGAGAGATTGGATGGGGGAATTCAGCCATATAGGTTCGAGCCAAGTGGCCAGAACTGTCAGGAATCCAGTGACGATGAGGATGAACAGCGCGGTGATCTTGCTGGAGACGATCCCTTTACTCGTGCAATTGATTTCAGGGGGCGAGTGGGGAGACCTGTTCAAGAATGGTGTACTTGCAGTCGGTGTGTAGCCATGGACAATCCTCTGATGAACATATGTTGTCATGAGCTTGAAGAGCTTGAAAATAAACACAGACGACTTGGATTGCAAATGTTTACACAGGGAATTCGGCACTGTGGTGTTAGAAGAAGCTGTATTGAGAACAGCACTGGTTGCCATAAGGATGTGAAACGCACCTCTTAGGTTGAACCAATAAATGAAAGGTGGGTAAATTTAACGGGTACAGCCCTTTCTTCTTAGCATTATATACTTTACAATTAAAATTAACATATGCACAATATTTTTAAATTGTAGTGCCGATTGTCAAGCATGTCAAAAATACAATGCCAAAAGAAAGGCCTGATGATGATGATGATGATGATGATGAAATCAATCGTGAATATTAAATAAGAA
Organism: Dissostichus eleginoides; assembly: GCA_031216635.1. Taxonomy (NCBI): domain Eukaryota; kingdom Metazoa; phylum Chordata; class Actinopteri; order Perciformes; family Nototheniidae; genus Dissostichus; species Dissostichus eleginoides. The sequence continues at coordinate 37,533,915 of CM062266.1, read as the reverse complement.
AAGTGTTCATTTCAGGCCAAACATCTTATTTGTTTAATTCATCATTAAAAAGTAATAATTTCATACATATTTCCTTAGATATACCGATATTTCACAGTGTAAATAATATACATATATTGCTACCACAGATTAATTATTATGGTGGCATGATGTTGACATTGACTATGAAATTAAATGTATTAACCAAAACACAGGACGTGTATCAGGCAACATAAATCACTAAAGAGATATATACAGCCAAAAAAATTGCTCCTGTGGGGATTGCCCACAGTATTGAGTATGTAAGTCGCTTTGGATAAAAGCGTCTAACATGTAATATAATGTAATGTTGTGGGGATGTTTTTCATCGGCAGGGACTGGGAAGCTGGTAAAAATAGAAGGAGTGATGAATGGAGCTAAATACAGCGAAATACTTGAGGAAACTGTGTTGCAATCTGCCAGAGATTTGAGGCTTGGGCGGAGGTTCACCTTCCAGCAGGACAATAGGCGCTTTCACACCGGAGTACTTTTCTAGTTTAGTCCCGATAGTTCCTGGGATTTTGCGTTCACACCAAAAAGAGAACTTAGTTCATGAGAACTTTTCCCCCCTTTTCAGTCCCTGCTAGAGAGGTGGTACTAAAAAGGGGGGAAAAAGGTTCCAATTTCTGATTGGCTGGGCGAATTGCAAACCACGCCCCGTAAAACTCTGAAAAGTTTTGTGAAGCCGCCATTGTATTTGCTGGCATTAGCATTATTAGCATTAGCATTAGCCCAGCGCACCAACGGAGAGAGAATAACTTATGGCAACACAAAAGAAAACATGGGAGCGGTGGAGATGAGGAGGTGTCGGCGTTCTGGCGATTTACTCGGAAGGCTTCAGTAGAAGCTGCTGGGAGTCTCAGCAGCTTCTACTGAAGCCAGTCCCCAACTCCGGGGACTTCCGGCCGGGGACTTCGGGTGGCAGTATACACCGTGAAGTGGTTTGCGGCCTGCCAGTAAACCCAAAGCAGAAGAAGAAGAAGTGACGTCAGCGGCTCATTTGCGTAATCTTCCCTCAGGGAATTTATTCCGGTGTGAACGCGATCTGCTCTTAGTTCCATGTGGGAACTAAGTGCTGGGAACTAAGTGCTGGGAACTAAGTATGGCAAAGTACTTGGTTTGAAAGCGGCTAATGTCGGATGTCTAAGGAGTACCCAGTGGAAACACACAAACATATCAATTAGTTTAGTGCCGTGAATTTATACAAAATCCGACGTTCTGTATAGTAATGAGGAGGATAAAGAACAGGTCAGATCCCAGTAACATGCTTCAGTAAAAGACTGGCAAAAGAAAACAAAAAAAAACCTGACAATTTTAATTTCTACTTTTACAAATTAAAAATACTGTTATAGTTCTCAAATTCCACCAACTAAGAACACCAAGCAATGACTTTTAACATCCATTTTTACTGAAGCCTTTCCATCAAAGCGTTTTTGCTCAATGTTAGGCGAAGGAGCATTTCATATTTTCAAACGGGGGAAAAGGGCTTTGGTGGACCCGTCTCCTTAGGCTGCTGAAGGTAGCAAGTGACAGGCTATTTTCCCCTCAACTTTTGCATGCTCTTAGATTGAGGCACTTCACTCACTTGTTCATCAAGTTTTTCCAAGAGGTCTTCCATCTTCTGTCCAAAAGCTCCCTTCCTAGCCCGGTACAGTTTCAGCAGGCAAGGCACATGTTTGTCAAAGGCTGCACCGAACGTCCCCAGGAGGTCTTTGCTGGTGATCCCATGAAATTCTTCAGATATCTGAAAAACACAATAACAAAACAATGTAATTTGATTGTAACCACAATGTCATGTTTTTTCTGTGCAGCAAATTCCTGGGTAGGTCTTGTTCAAAGTCTGCACCATCTTAAGGGGATAGTTTGGATGTTTTGAATGAAAAAACTGGTATTACAATTTTGGGGACTGATTGGAAAGTGGGGCGTAGTGTGTTGGTATGGGCTCAGAACAGTCTCATAATTCACACATGCACACAGAAGGATTCACACTTGTGTTTCAGGATCCGCAAAAGGAGTCACACTTGTGTTTTTCAATGCACACACAAATGTGTTACGTTTCATATACATGTAAATAAAATCCAAATACAGAAAAAAGTATTTGTTTTCCGTTTCAAAACGCTGCACCTGCAAACAACCGCTCTCTGTGCATGGATCGCTGTGCATTCGTGTGTGGGTGTTTTGAGACTCCCCTGACGGTCACCCGATTCGTACTTGTAATTTTTTCTATCTATAGCCAATCGGATGTCTCCTTCATTCTAAGCCAATCACATGAGCGCGCCCCCACGAGGGTATGATTTATTGCGTTCATGACGTCGCACTTCATATACGCATTTTGCGCTGTCCGGAGCTGACAGGTCCGTGGAGCCTGCAGGCGCTAATCTCAGGACCGTAGAATAGTCGTCTTTATTTTTACGGATTATTATTCAAAGATAAATAAGGAAGTGTGTGTTATAGGAGATGGCAGAGAGGTTTCAGCTCCGATTATTAATCAAAGAGGCTTAATGTTTTTGATTATATTATTTCACTATAGCTATGTGGACGGTGTCAAGGTCCAATGTTGACAACATGAATCAATAGCGGTTGTAACTAAAATACAAGATGTCTTTATTTATATATATATTATTATGAATAATAATAATAATAATAATAATAATAACAATAATGATAATATAAAAGATTGTATTTGCGTGCATTTCCTGTTCGGAAAGTGGCGCTATACTGAGTGGCGATTTTATTTTGTCATTATATAATTATATAATACTTGTAATAATGGTGCGTTCACACCGGACGCGATGCGAATAATCGCTCGAGTTTCACGGCGGCTGTCAGCTGTGTTTACTCGTCTATTCATCTGAGTCAGCTTCTCGAGCCGTATCTGGCCGTGCAACACTTAGATTGTCAGGTATGCAGAAGTGTTATTTTAAACAACATGTTATGATATTAGGGTCATGCAGAATGAGATCGCTATCCCTTTAAAGAGAGAGAGAGAGAGAGGGAGGGGTGTGGCGCGTGCATGTGTGTGTGTTTGTACAAGCGAGTGAGCGGATGTATTCTTCTGGAAGTGAAACGAGGCAGCAGAAGATATAGGTCTGTCAAGTATTGTGTGTACCAAGAAAAACTAAATAAATGCAACGGCCTCCCAAGAAGAGCTCGCCTCTCTCCAGTCATTTCGGTAAAGTGGGTTATTGAACCTGAAGCTTGTTGCTTCTGCCCTGGGAGAAACAGAGTCAATCCCCCTGTTTCCTCGACTATGGTCTGGGAGCCGACAGGAAAGTTCAACAAACACATTAAGTTGACAAAACACTTGAGTCAAATGTAATTAAAGTCAGATCCACTGTAGTAGCGTCTCGCAGTGGCAAAACTGTGAGGGGCGGGGTGGGGGGGGTTGCTATTGGAGCCTCACAGCGGCGAAACTGTGGCGCGCTTACAATGTAGGTGCGCCGCATTTGGGAGTGCGGGTGCTAGTGGAGCCTCGCAGATGGGGGTGCTGCAGCCCCCTCAGCACCCCCCCTTCCCGCGTCCATGAGTACAGGCCACTGATCGATCAGGCTAAGCTAACCTGTAGCTGCTCCCTCCACACTCACAACAACTTAATACAGACATAAATAAAGCAGCTGTATTCGCCATACAGGAAACACACATTTAAAACGGTTTTGCCTGCCGTTTTTGTGTACACAAGCATTCATTAATGGTTCGGAAAGTGGCGCTGTACCTTAATAATATAAAAGATTGTATTAGCGTGCAACTCCTGTTCGGAAAGTGGCAATGTACTGAGAGTGGAGGTGTCCCGAGATTAGCGCCTGCAGGCCGGCTCCATGGACCTGTCAGCTCCGGACAGCGCAAAATGCGTATATGAAGCGCTACGTCATGAACGCAAGAGATCATACCCTCGTGGGGGCGTGCTCATGTGATTGGCTTAGAATTGAGGAGACATCTGATTGGCTATAGATAGACAAAATTAGTACGAATCCGGTGACAGTCAGGGGAGTCTCAAAAAAACCCACACACGAATGCACAGCGATCCGTGCACAGAAAGCGGGTTGTGTTTGCAGGTGCAGAGGTTTTGAACGGAAAACAAATATATGTGGATCAAAAATACATATGTAAAACTTTTTTCTGTATTTGGATTTTATTTACATATGAAACGTAACACATTTGTGTGTGCATTGAAAAACACAAGTGTGAATCCTTCTGTGTGCATGTGTGAATTATGAGACTGTTCTGAGCCCATATGTTGGTGGGACCTGTAGTGGAGTGGTAGGGCAGGGTATAGTATAGTTTGCCAATTGATTGACATACACAGTCAGTGTGAATACAGGGCCAGTTTGCACCTTTTCCGTGACGAAGGCGACAATGTTTTAGATGAGTCTCTTGATTGGAGCTTGCACATTTGCAAAATCTGCACTGCATGTGATCCACCCCTGAAACACAAGAGAAACATATAGGACATTCAGTTCAGTCAGCACTCGCAGAGATATCATTTTTGAAACTTTTAATTCAAGCGTTTTCATCCTTTCCTTATATACTTATGGCGCATTTCCACTGCAGGGCCTCGCTCGGCTTAGTACGGTATAGTTAGGCCTTGTTAGGACTGGCTCACTTTGTGCTGCGTTTCCATTACAATTTAGTAGCTGGGGCAGTAACTATAGTAACGCAGTGTAGGCGGAGCCGTGACGTCATCTTCAATGCGAACCACAGAAAAACAACATCAGCCGTTAGCTGTTAGCCCTCAGAGCTCACAGCTCCTCATATCTGTTCAGAAACTAGACACAAGTTAAACAAGTACAAACCACAGACTGTCTGTGTCATGGCGAATACAGTCGCTGCTTTATTTATGTCTGTAGGCCGTTGTTGTGAGTGTGGACGGTCGGAGCATATACTGCGTTAGCTTAGCCGATCTCCATTCAGAAAACACGCATTTTAAAAGGTGTTTCGCCTGCCGTCTGTCTGCAGACTTGTCAAAGCATTAATTCATGGTTGTTACTAACCGGTATCAGTATGTTGTTACTTCGGCATCATTTTGAAACGTGTATTACAATTAAATCACGGTCAAATATGTTCATCTTGTTGTAGTTGTAGCCCCCTTGCCAGCGATTCTCTCTCTAGTTTAGCATACTCAGCCCGACTCAGCCTGGTTGTTGGCCCGCTAAGAACCTCGATTTTATGGGGCCAGAAAAACTGTGAAATAGTACCCGCTAGCCGGAACTACGCCTAGTGGAAACGCAACCAAAAACGGGCCGTGCACGGCACGCCATTAGTAGGACTTAACAAAAAAACTATTTAAAACTCAGTTAATGGGGTTAATTTTTAAATTGCTTCAGTTTATCATCGTAACAGATCAAAACGTTCAGATTCATTTTACAATAAATCAATAAATGGTGTTCTTCTACAAACAAAAAACAAAACAATTAATACATTTAAACAAACCTTAACTACTTCATTCAAAATTAACATTCACTTTAGCAACGGAGCGCTCTCTCTCCCTCTCTCTCCCTCTCTCTCCCTCTCTCCCTCTCCAGACAGCCCGTCAGTATCTCATGCAGCTCGCTACTCCAGTAATAAGTGACCCGACAGTGAAGAATAAACATATGTATAACTAGTTTAGCTTGTTCCAGAGGTAGATACAATAGCTAAGTGTGTTTGGTCTAACTTGAACCGTGTGTTTTGCTCCGCTCACCGGTCCATTACAGCGGCTGAGCTTCAGGTGAACACGGAGCTGCGTGACCTAAACAAGCGTTGCTTGGCAACGAGGTGTGGCGTCAAAGTATATCTTCTTTCTCTCTCTCTTAATTCCCCATGCCCCAAAATTCACTCGATGATTAATATACCCGTTTTAGGAAAAGTCACGAAGTTTGAGATGTTTTTTACCCTGAACCAAACAACAAGACCTGTAACACAACAATGTCAGAGTCACCGGCGGCTGGCTACCCCAATAAACAGACGTTACTAACCGCTTAACAGCGGAACAACAATGCCCCCGCCCCCGGTTCCGTGTATCGTCACACATACACACAAGTTCTGTATAAAACGTACGAACACGGCTCACAGCGAAAATACATTTCCGCCATGAACAGGCTGTATATGGGTCTACTGTTTGTAGATGTAGGTGCATTAATAAACAAGGCAAGTCAGGCTGTGTCTCAACGCCGTGTATTCACAGTAAGCAGGTAATCATACAACTGAGGTATAGTCACGTGAGGCAGGTATATATATCACAGGCACAATACGTCCACAGGGTGGAGCTGCAAACTAGCCTAAACCACCCTGTAACATCTCCCTTCCTTTTGTTAAGTAACAACACAGGATCAATACTGCCATTAAACTGTTGACCTTCAATCAGAACATTAAACAAATGATTTCAACAACAAATAGTGCACATAGCAGAGACACTTCAATAATAGCCGGATCAGAACACATCAGCAATAAACTCAGAACAATCAATCACATTTGTTTTACAATCTCTCCACTTCCTTTTTTTTTTTTTTTCAATCTTTATCGTCCATGTGTGTTTGAATGCGCACTGTCCAAGTGTGCTTGAGTGTGCACAGTCCAAGTGCGTGTGTGTGTGTGTGTGTGTGCGCGCGTGTGGTGTGTGTGTGTGAGTGAGTGTGTGCGTGACCTAGAGGTCAAGTCTGTCAGGAGGTCTAATCAGCCGTCCGCTCCGGGAGAAGGCCCGGCCCTGTAACTCACGGCATGGTGTGTCCCCAGTCTGCGGGGAAGACGGCGACGACCTCGGGGGTGATGGCCTTGGAGACTCCTCGGGGACGCCGACGACCTCTCTGGCGCTCCCCCCACTCGCAGGCTGCTCCGGGGCCGATTCTGGGAGAACTGACGGCTGGAGAAGGGCCGCCTCTGCTGGTCGAAGATCAACCCTGTTGCGCCGATACGTGGTCCCCTTCACACCGACCAGATAGGACCGGAGTCCCAACTGCTGAAGGTACACACCTCTCCTCCATCGGCCCGTCCTGTCTCCTGGGAGTGGCTTCATCCGTATGGGCTGGCCGACGTTCAGCTCCGGCAGATCCTTGGCAGATCTGTCATATGTCAGCTTTGCTGCTTGATGTTTCACTTTCAGCTTGTCAGGAACACCCGTGACGACCTGAGGCACCAGTAGCTGGTCGGCCACAGGGAGAAGGGTTCTCAGTCTCCGCGACATAAGCCGCTGTGCTGGGCTGCAATGCATACCCTCAGTGGGCGTATTTCTCCAATGCAATATGGCCTCCAGGGGTCCTCTTTGGCACGGTCTGCCCTTCTGCACAGGCTCTTTACAATTTTCACTGCTGACTCCGCTTTGCCGTTAGCCTTTGGGTGCCTCGGTGAGGACATGACATGCTCAAAACCCCACTCTCTCGCAAACGCCCGGAACTCTCCACCGGCAAACTGGCCTCCACCATCAGAAATGGCCCTGTCTGGGACACCGTAGCGTGCAAACTGTGCCTTACATCTACGGATCGTGGTGTCCGCTGATAGGTCAGGGAGCAGGTCGATCTCCCAAAAGTCAGAATAATGGTCCACCACGAGCAAGAAGTTCTGTGCTGCAAAGCTGTACAGATCCATGCTTACTAGCTGCCAGGGACGTGTGGGGAGCGGGTGTGACATCATAGTCTCTTTCTGTTGTTCGTGTGCATACTCATTGCACACAGAGCACTTTTGCACATAATCCTTGACTTCCCCTTGCATACCGGGCCAGTAAAGTGTATCACAAGGCCTGCCTGTAGCACGCCTCGCCCCCCACGTGGTTGTACTTCTGACACCATATTTGTAGATGTAGGTGCATTAATAAACAAGGCAAGTCAGGCTGTGTCTCAACGCCGTGTATCCACAGTAAGCAGGTAATCATACAACGGAGGTATAGTCACGTGAGGCAGGTATATATATCACAGGCACAATACGTCCACAGGGTGGAGCTGCAAACTAGCCTAAACCACCCTGTAACATCTACGTCATGGATGTATAATAAGAACGTCTACATGCGCTTGTACGTCGCTGCCATGTTTCGACGGGGAAAGAGTATTCAACCCAACATCGGACAAGGCTGGCCTGTAAAAAATACAAGTCAAGGCTAAGTTTCAACACAGCGGCAACGTTGTCATATCCCAATCAATGCTGTGTGTAAAGTTATAGCGTTATAAGTCTGGCTCGGTTTACTATAACACCGGTCACCTCAGCATCAAAATGCATTATAAACGCCTTCAGGTGCTTGAACATAAATGCGATGCCATCTGTAGCTAAGCTAGCAAAGCTAACTGTGGTGCAGTTGAACTCATTCTATCTATCTTTTGGTTGAAATAGTACAGTGCACTTTACTGTTAACATTCCTTGTTAAGTAAAAAACACACTTACGTGATTAGGCAAACGAGGTAGACATATGTCCAAAGAATCCCCAACTTCACATCCAAATTCGGCCACACGTCGATGTTTCAAATTCGCACAGAGACACTGACGGGACCCTGCTCAGACCCTGCGGAAACCCTGTAGACGACAGCAATGTGCATGCGCACAGTCGTCTGGGTTTCCATGGAGGAAAATGTGACTGTAACGGTCTTAACTCAAAAATCCTTGTTATACTGTATTTTAAATACAAGTATAGGGGAGGGGGAGGGGAGCAGTTGGTCTCATGTTGAAACAATGTAAATTCATTGTAGGGAATTTCAACGTTGAAAACCGGCATCTATATTAAATTGAAAAAACGTTGAACGTTGAAATGGTATCTGTAATAACACATCGAATCAACATTGATTTTTCAACCTCAACCAAAAATAACCAATTTAACCAAAATCCAATGTTGAATTAATGTATTTTGCTATCTGGGAAGGTATTAAATACATGTAGGAAAAGTACACCATTTACCTCTGAACTGTAGTGGAGTAGTACATAGCATATAATGAAAATACTCAAGTAAGGTTCAAGTATCACAGAATTGTACTTCAGTACAGTCCTTGAGAAAATACTTACTATCAGAAAATTGATATCATAGAATACAGTTACCAGTAAAAGACATAACATATAAAGGTTAGAAGTCCAGTCATCCAGGTGGATAAGCTGGAGAAGAACTTCACAGTGTTTCAAATATACAAACTATAATATTAGACGGGATGAGATCATGTTTAATAAACTATGATTAATTAGGTTTAGGCTTAACGAAAGTACTGGATAATGACAGAGAAACATTGTGGAAAAAGTTCAAATGAAAGGTCATTCTATCAAATATTTGCACACGTCATCTGAGCTACATGCAGAAGAGAGTATATAACATCACTATCTCTATAGTGTTATTACAGTGTCATTTTCCTGCTTTTACTGTATGGAGGACAGGAGCAGGAACTGTTGATAAGTGATCTAGACTTTGCATGAATGTGTAGAGCTCTGCAGCTGATAGTTTGAGTTGACTTTGAGCTGCTGTAACGACACATGAACGTCAGCCATGGCTCGCTTTATGTTTCTCTTTTTGCTGTTGGTCGGTGAGTAATCAAATACTTTATCTACAGAATGCATTTTAAAATGCTGTAATCTTACGTCTAGCTCGACCATTGCACATGCTTTTGTTGAACATCTTCTCAGATCTTAAAGGTATCCTGTTGAGTTTTCTTCTTACCAAGAGGAGAACAGTAAAATATCTGAAGGTGTCGGTGTGTACTTGTTCATTCATGAAAAAAAGTATCCGGACAATCTATTTTGGAGAATATGACAGGGACTTCGTTAGTTTAAAAGTGAACCCTTCAGGACTCCTTTAAAGTCCCTTATTATACTGTTTTTCATCAATATATTACAGGTCTCAGAAATATACAAAACATGTCTCTGATTGGCTGAAACACCAAACAGATCATTGCAGCATCCCATAATCCCCTCTGTTTCAGCCCTGTTTCCAAAGTGCTGATTCTCTGTCTGTTCCTTTAGATGAAAATAAGGAGCCCCTCCCCACGCCCCTCTGAGAGAGATTTGGTTACAAAGAACTCAATGGTGCTCTAGGAGGAGATTCAGGTGATAAGGTGGGGGGGGGGGGTGTTACCTTGGTTGCTGATTGGCTAATGGTTACTCAAGCCAAAAAATCGTTATGACATCATAAAGTGGCCAAAATGTGATCAGCTCATTTTCAGACAGGTTTTTATAGAAATGGATCAGGAGAAAAAGAGAGAGAATCTTTGTTCCTGAAACTTTCAGAGTCTCTTTACACAGAGGGGACACATGTTGATGTAGAGGAGACATGAAGAAGAGGGGACACATGTTGATGTAGAAGAGACATGAAGAAGAGGGGACACATGTTGATGTAGAAGAGACATGAAGAAGAGGGGACACATGTTGATGTAGAAGAGACATGAAGAAGAGGGGGCACATGTTGATGTAGAAGAGACATGAAGAAGAGGGGACACATGTTGATGTAGAAGAGACATGAAGAAGAGGGGACACATGTTGATGTAGAAGAGACATGAAGAAGAGGGGACACATGTTGATGTAGAAGAGACATGAAGAAGAGGGGACACATGTTGATGTATAAAATAAATGAAAAAGTGGATTTTGCATAATAGGTGACCTTCAGTCAGACCTTCTTTTACCTAACAGAAGCTTTTGAGTTCAAGCAAGTTTACCACCATTTTCGGATCCAACTGGATCGGCAAGGTCTTACCTCTACAAACTTCTAGCTAACCAGGTTCAAATACCTGACGAACTACATCCATGTAAGCGATCCCAAAGGATTCTAGTGTCTGTATTAAGGTTAGGCCCTTCCTAAGAGAGGAGGGCACTGAGTTGTTTTAGGTTCACCCAATCGGAAGGGATGGGTTCATATCCGGAGAAATTGTCCACAGTTCTTCAGGTTGTTCTGCTTCTGATTATTACTTCCTACGTATCTTCCAGTGGACATCCCTAGGTCAGCGACTCATTTTTTAATTTTATTCTTCTGACCTAATACCCAAGTATCTTCCCTGGTGCGTCGGCATAATGCTTCAGCTGTTACTTCTGAACCCAATATCCTGAACAAATCCCTGGGTCATAGGCCAGGCAATTCTGCATCTGTTTTAACCCACCCAGGATGTTCTCTTGCAGGTTTCACAATGAGCACACGGCTGGATCTGCAGAAGAGAATCGTTGGTGGTGAACCATGTGAGCGTCAGTACCATGTGAAACTGAGAGCGGCTGCTAGTGGATCCTCGAACCTGTGTGGAGGCACTCTGATTGGTGACCGCTGGGTTTTGACTGCAGCTCACTGTTTGAAGCCAGGAAGGTGAAAAAATATGTCTTAAAATACTACTCAATATGAACATTTACAGACTAATGTAGGGTTTACAGACGCCAATACAAATGTTTTTGGTAAGACAAAATGATAAATAGATAAGAAACACATTGACCTCTTCCTATGTGCAGGAGTTTGTTTGCAGGATTGGTTTTGAATGCAGGGGATCCAGCAGAAGAGTTACAAATCACAGCAGAACCTGTCATCTACACAGACAAAGACGACAGGTCCCATGATATCATGCTGCTGCAGCTGCCAAAATCCTCTGGTATTCCACCCGTTGCTCTCCCTGACTGTGAATATCGCCCTGAAATGTGAGTCGTGCCTTTTTCCACCTAGATTGTTAGTTTGGAAAGTCTCACAATGTTTAGGTTGGGCTTAGTTTTGTCCAACATATCAGCTCAAAACTGTTTTACTAAGGTCTGATTTATATCAACCAGTCAATCCACAGAAGGGAAACCCAGAAAGTGTTTACTATCACAGCATATCATTACAGATATGATTTAGATAAAGTTCAAGAAACTAGTCAAGAGACTTAAACCCTAACCCTAACCCTACCGTCTCTGTGAGGCATCCAATGTCAAAGCAACTTGGTAATTTAGAGTACTTCATTGTTAATCTGTCAAAATCACTTATAGACCTTCATTTGTCAACTGGATTGTTTTCACTATCCACAAAGGCTTCTCCCACGACGGGTTGGATTGTAGCTTGTTCCACATTACAGTATAATGTCCATAAACATTGTCAATTTACAAAAGGCTTCATATAGCTGCATGTGTTTAAGTAATTATTAATAAGTGCAACTATAAGTCAGTTGTGAAAATACAATCAATAAGTGGTGGTATTTTTTTTAAAGCTAGCGATTCCATGTGGTATATCCGTGTATTTGTTCAATGCTTTCATCAAATCCTAATAATGTTGTAACCTAAGCGCTTGTTTTTTCTTGTTTCTATTTGTGCTAGGGTTGAGATCGCAGGTCATGCTGCCACTACAGGGGGCCCTGAGGATAAAAGGAGTGAGATTCAGAAAAGATCATGATATTTTTCCAAAGGTTTTCTTTGTATCTGGGATCAGGAACTCTTCGCTCTTTAGCTGCCCTAAAAAAATATTTCTACTTTTCCAATTTCAAATGTTTTTTGTGTTATCTGTAATCGTCCTTTATGACAGCAGAACAATTGCTATTATGTACTATAAAAGTATACATTTTTAACTTAACATGATCTTGCTTAGTTTCATTTCCGTTCTGTTTTGCATGAACTATTTTGTAATTTGTGCCGTTGTTCTTTCCTTCTCTTCTCAGAACCCAGAGCATCGCCTACCCTCCACTGTGCAGACATTAACATTGTTGATTGTGAAGACCTCATAAATACTCTGCAGAGAGATTTCCCAAAGGTCTACCCAGTTAAAGTGTATCAACACTGGTTCTGCGGCCAAACACCTGGCAAGGATATATGTTACGTAGGTTGGCATACCTCCAATGTGTACTCATATGTAATTTAAGTTTTGATCAGGTAAAAACAGAATATATGTTTCTCTCACAGGGAGATTCTGGTGGAGGAGCTGTGTACAAAGACACGATTTATGGCGTTGTTTCTTTTCTGGGGGATCCTGACTATGTATGTAGAAGAGCTGCAGCATTCATGGACCTCTGCGATCCAGAATACGCTACATGGATAAAAAAAAACATTGCCTGAGATGTCTACATTGGGATAGACTCTTTCATAATTAAAGCTCGAAGCTACACTTTGTGTGTTTTCTGTATTTTTTCAAACCCAGAAAATGTTGTCATACATATTAGATCACCCTAACAGATCTAAAAAGGGTTAGGCCTAACCCTTTTTAGATCTGTTTGGGAATGGGGAAGTATCCATCCTAAAGAAATGATTACTCATACAGTATGTCCGTGTTTTAGAAATACAGAGGTCATGAGTTGTTGTCCTCCAATTCCAAAATGATGTAATGTAAAATATAAACCAAAATCAAACCCTTAAAATACCCACAACATAGTGAGGACATGAGCAAACCTGTTGCTAGGCAAATACTTATTTGTAGCAGATTACAAAAAAGTAGTTTTGTTTCTATTTTAAAGGGTCCTATTCTGCTTTTTGGGGTGTTCCCTCTCCTGTAGTGTGTTCTATAGGTTTGTGTGCATGTAAATGGTCTGCAGAGGCTAAAATCCCTGTGTTTCCCCTCAGAGGGAGTTTCTCTCCCACACACTTTTTTTTAACTTCTGGAACATAATGACATCACTATGTAACACTCGTGCTTCTATTGGCTAGCACTTCAACACACTGTATGTGATAGGCTAACAGAGCCGGCCAGCTAACCAATCAGAGCAGACTGGGCTCTGGTTTCAGACAGAGGGTGAAAAGAGGTGCTGCAGCACAGGCAGTATGAGAAAATAGAGCTTTTTGAACAAAGCATGGAGACATGTCCCAGTAGAGACATACATACTGATATACACTGAACAGCAGAGAGGTCTTTAAATAGAGACACTACATACTGATATACACCTGAACATCAGCAGGAGAGGACTCTTTAAAGTAGAGACACTACATACTGATATACACCTGAACATCAGCAGGAGAGGACTCTTTAAAATAGAGACACTACATACTGATATACACCTGAACATCAGCAGGAGAGGACTCTTTAAAGTAGAGACACTACATACTTAGATACACCTGAACATCAGCAGGAGAGGACTCTTTAAAGTAGAGACACTACATACTGATATACACCTGAACATCAGCAGGAGAGGACTCTTTAAAGTAGAGACACTACATACTGATATACACCTGAACATCAGCAGGAGAGGACTCTTTAAAGTAGAGACACTACATACTGATATACACCTGAACATCAGCAGGAGAGGACTCTTTAAAGTAGAGACACTACATACTGATATACACCTGAACATCAGCAGGAGAGGACTCTTTAAAGTAGAGACACTACATACTGATATACACCTGAACATCAGCAGGAGAGGACTCTTTAAAGTAGAGACACTACATACTGATATACACCTGAACATCAGCAGGAGAGGACTCTTTAAAGTAGAGACACTACATACTGATATACACCTGAACATCAGCAGGAGAGGACTCTTTAAAGTAGAGACTCTACATACTGATATACACCTGAACATCAGCAGGAGAGGGCATGTTTAAATGAAAGCATGCTATAGTAAAACACACGTATGCCTCGTCAAGTGAAGTCTGCCTCATTTATATTATCTTAGGCATAAATAAATAGCAGAATGACAGAATGTTGCATTAAGTTGTGGCCTTCAGCTCTGGTAGTCCTGGGACAATGTGATTTGAGCCTTAAAGGATTATTGACAAACACCTAAACTAATAAAGAGCAATGTTTCGCATCTGGAGAAAAGATGAGTAGAACCTCTCCTCCATTCATCTGATAGCCGTACAAACAAATAAGTCAGATTGATATCACTGTCTCGCCCTGTAGGAAAGCAAAGTGAGACGGATGATACTTGAAGCAGATGGTAGAAATGAATTCAGATTTATCAGCGTTACCTCCACTCTTAGCTCTTGTATCCATCTTGAGGAGAAAGAAACTGCAGTAACCGTGACATCTGTGGTTTACCGAGAAATAACACTTTCTCTGCAGACGTTTTACTTGATAAAATGTCTTTTATTTTAACATCACTACAAATAATATGTTTATTATAGTTTCAATCAAATAAAATATTGTTCTGCTCTCTGCTCATACAAAAGCTACTTTCCTTATTGATCTTTTTTTACATTGTTCGTCACATTCGTAGAACAAATCTTATCACAACACTGTCTTTGTATTAATACATATTAGAATGTGGGATCAGTCTGGTGTGCAGGAGTTTTGGATAAACCTTCATGCTTCTAGTCTTACTTTGGGCAGTCTGTTGCTAAAATGCTAAACTTTACTGATGGATTCTACCTTGTCTCTACCATAACTCCTTCCAAAATCAGTTTGAAATCTTGCTGTAGAGAAAGGTTTTTTACTTATTTATCATAACGGCACAATTTCTTTCTTTTTTTACTCCTGGAAATCTAGTTGAAGTTTTCTATACACATAACATAACAGAACAGTTTAATCTTCTTCTTTAACGTCGGGTCATCAGTCTCAGTCTCTCCCTCTCTTGTTTCTGGTCCTGCAAGAATATAAAAGAAACATTGAAGACCACATGCATCTGTCACAGCTTCATTAACACAGGTTGAAATAGCACTGCACGAAGGGAAATGTACTCCTGCTTCAATGCTATCAGCAAACACGTATTACTCCACATGCAAGGATGTACAAATAATTTCTCTGTCACGTCTTCAATCGCTCTCTGTCACTTGGCATATTGAAATGCCAGCGGGATGCCATCAGTCCTACAATGATAATGGTAATTAAAAAAAAGGATGAAGCTTAAATTAGCTATTTTTTCCTTTGTGTTTTTCCTTTGTTAATGTTTCTCCTGTGGAGAAAAGAGAAATGATTGCTGTATTTTCTAAATTGCTGCTTTTGTGTCTGTCTTTCTCCGGCAAATTAGAAATCTGCCCTGAAGGCTTGGAAATAATTACCCAAGTGCTGCAAAAGGCATTTAATTGTATGTCAAAGCTGACATTGAATAAATCAATTCAGAACAATTGGCCTTTATTCTCTGTGTATTTTCATCTGTCTCGAGCTTTTTACGTCTCTCTTTTGCAAAAGTTTGCATATTTTCAGACATCATGATTCTCTTGGTTGAGTTTGAGGAACGATATGTTTGGTGAAGTAGACGCCTTTAAATCATCTTTTAGTGATCAGACAATTATGCTGCACAAATTGTGTTTGGATTCGGGAAAGGCGAACTAATGACTGAATCATTGTCATCACAGCAGCTAAACCACAGGTGTAGTTACTGAAATTAATGAGAGTTGAATTGCCTTTAAGCTGCTTTCATTTCAGGGTCCAGGTATAAAGTGGTGCAGGGATGACAAATTATCGTAGGCCGACCAGGAAGTAAGCATCTCTATGTGATTTTGGATTATTGCAGAAAATAATCTCTGTAGCAAACAAACCTTTATGATACTTACATGTTTTGTTCGGCCGGATAATCTCCACATATTAACACCACTTTATGATTTTTGAAGTAAAAAGCTAATGTTGGGATATAAAGGAACTACAGCACGGTCACATGACTTCACATCTCCACAGCTAAGCTAAAGGAGGCTAATGTTGGGCTATAAAGGAACTACAGCACGGTCACATGACTTCACATCTCCACAGCTAAGCTAAAGGTGGCTAATGTTGGGCTATAAAGGAACTACAGCACGGTCACATGACTTCACATCCCCACCGCTAAGCTAAAGGCGGCTAATGTTGGGCTATAAAGGAACTACAGCACGGTCACATGACTTCACGTCCCCACCGCTAAGCTAAAGGTGGCTAATGTTGGGAGTGATGACGTTTAGTCGTCTCATTCAGACACTTGTTAGCAACCGCCGTTTTTTAAATCCACCAGTGGGGTATTTACTGATGTATTTTATGTTGTAGAACAAAACGTTAAAATCTCTTCAGCTTGTGTTAACCACTGACCTTATTTCAGACTAACAACCAAAAACACATTTATTTATTGACTTCCATGCCAGGGGACAGGAAGTGCTAAAATGCTGACTCAGGGTTTTGGGACTCATTCCTGCATTCATGCTGTCTCTCTCTTACCATTAATAGTTATTAGTAAACCTGTGCTTTTTCACTCAAAATGTCTGCTGTTCTTCCCGTCTGTCGTCTGTCTTTGCTTCAGACTCACCGTTTACAGCAGTGAGCAGGGCTTCTTCTTGACCTTGGTGGGCTGGGGGCAGAGCACGGCCCGGATAGCCTCGTCAAACACCGTTTTCAGACCGCGCTGGGTCAGAGCTGAACACTCCAGGTACTTCACCGAATCTACACGAACAGAACAGGACAATCCATTAAACTCAACTTCAAAACTAAGAAGACGACGTTAGGGAAGTAAAACAAGCTCTTTTAAGCCCTAGCATTGATGCAGTGTGAATCCATTGTATGCAAATATCACTTTTTATTTATATTTGTAAAGAAATACAGATAGGGTATCTAAAAGAACCTGCAAGTTGAATTGCAATATCACTATGGAAAAGCAGTGGCGGCTGTAATGGGCTTTAACCTCACAGTTGACCCATTTTTAATACTACGAGACATTCCCTACTTACAAATGCTGCTTTTTCAGGGAAAAAAGTTTAGGAATTAGGGTCGGTCAAACTTATCCTAACTAACAAAACGGATATTTAAAGGTTTCCTATTATACTCTTTTTCATCAATATATCACAGGTCTCAGATATATCCAGAGCCTGTCTCTGATTGGCTGAAACACCAAACAGATCATTGCAGCATCCCATAATCCCCTCTGTTTCAGCCCTGTTTCCAAAGTGCTGATTCTCTGTCTGTTGCTTTAGATGAAAATAAGGAGCCCCTCCCCACGCCCCTCTGAGAGAGATTTGGTTACAAAGAACTCAATGGTGCTCTAGGAGGAGATTCAGGTGATAAGGGGGGGGGGGTTACCTTGGTTGCTGATTGGCTAATGTTAACGCAAGCCAAAACATCGTTATGACATCACAAAGTGACCAAAATCTGATCAGCTCATTTTCAGACAGGTTTTTATAGAAATGGATCAGGACAAAAAGAGAGAATCTTTGTTCCTGAAACTTTCAGAGTCTCTTTACAGAAAGGGGACACATGTTGATGAAGAAGAGACATGAAGAAGAGGGGACACATGTTGATGTAGAAGAGACATGAAGAAGAGGGGACACATGTTGATGTAGAAGAGACATGAAGAAGAGGGGACACATGTTGATGTAGAAGAGACATGAAGAAGTGGATAATGCATAATAGGTGACCATTAAAAAATATGGGTGATGGCGCCACCTGGTGGATCTTTCAAATGTGGCAGTATGTCCCATGCTTATCTAATGCCAGATTGACTGCCCTTACGAATCCGGCTTTCAGTTTGGGATCCCTTTGAAAATGAATGGGGCGAGTGACTCCGCAGGCTCTTGAAGAATTTCGCACTCACAAATTGTATGGGCAATCTCCCAACTACTTGTGGGAAAGCCGGATTTATAACCTTGCAATTCCGGCTTTTTCACCCCCAAACCCTAAACCCTGCCATAACATCTGACCCTAAGGCTGTCCTGAAGAGTTGGGACCAATCATTGTTCCTCACCTATCTCCTTGGCCAGAGCCAGGCCCTGTGGGTAGGTGATTGGTGCCAGCTTCTTCTCCTTCAGCTTCTCGATGGTGTCCTTCTCGTCCCTCAGATCCAGCTTGGTGCCCACCAGGATGATGGGTGTGGAGGGGCAGTGGTGACGGACCTCTGGGTACCACTGGATAGAAATTGGAATGAGATAAGTCATAACATGCAAAGGTCATGCTTTAGGTTTGAAATCCTACTATAAGCCCCATTTTTTGTAATATGAGGTTGTCCTAGTTGCCTCCGCTATAATTTCTTCCTTTACAATTTCTTTCAAAATCCTTACATTTCGTCTATTCTCACCAGGACACACACTACTTTCCTGAAGCCTTTCCTTCTGATCTCTCAATCGCTTCCTCCTTCCTACCTCATATCATCGTTCCCTTCTATTAATTCTTCCTTTTCTTCTCTCATACTATTCTTGACTTTTTTGATTCTCTCTCCACCGATTTTCCTCAGTTAGGAAACCACACATGCTAAAAGAAGTAAGTCAGAAGTGAGATATGTTAGCGCATATCTAACAGATAGTTAGGGATTCAATTATTTGTGAATGTTTTAACTAATAAAATATTAAACTACAGAGACTTTACTTTGTATAATACTGAATCCCTAAAGCTATGGCTACTTGACTTAAGATTTGAAAGTAAAACAATTCAAGTTTCATGTTTTTAAAATCCCATAATCATAAATCTGCAACAATTTGTAGTGAATTGTGTCCTGACTTTAGCATTGTCTAAAGTCAGTCTTCAAAGTCATCATTGTTGTTTTGATTGACTTGACTTGTCTAAAATGATTTGTGTATTTGAAATCTAAAAGGTAGGACTTATTTTCTGCAAAGCATTATACATTTAACTTAAGTATACCCTAAAAGATATGAGTAAATATTCCGACACTGTGTCAGACTGCAAACAGTGCCCGTCGATTAATTTTACACATATGCAACTACAGTTACCTTCTTGTTGCTCTTGGCTCAAATTTGACCCTTTTTGAATGTGTATTTTGTGTCAGAGGAAGGGATGATATAATTGTCACAGCATGGATAGGTCGATACGTTCTTCACAAGAAAATGAATGATCAAATGTATAGCATCTGTGTATCCATTCTGTGTCAAATTTGATTGAATGTCTGACAAAAACTTAACTTTTTCCAAAATATGAACATTTTGGCACCTCGACATTTAAGTTAAGATTTGTGTAAATGTGATCTATTGACCATAAATTCCAAAAAAAGTGTAAAACTTGGAATGAAGTTGGATCAAAAGGAACAACACAGAATTTGGTGATTATTTACACTATATGCTTTATAAAAAGTCAAACCAGACCGGGTCAACAAAAGTTGCCTATTGACGGAAAGACAATACAAAAGTTAAATCTCTTTATCTTACAAACAAATAGGTAATGCAATCATTATTTGTACTTCTTGGCAATAGTTTTCTGGGTGTAAAATGATAACGTATGCCCCCTTTCCTCTATTGAAGCTTTACTTAACAACGTAACATCAAATAAAATTCACGTTTTTGGCTCTTTCTCTTGAGTTTCATTCCATATCATCTCATCTAAGAGCAAACCACTTCATGGTACCAATACGTGAATCATATCAATCAAGTCTAACCAATATTCCTGACATTATTTCTTTTATTGCTATTGATGTTTCTATAGGGGATGGATAGAGTTGAGGAGCAGCGAGTGGTTTTAACAGAGGCTCTGCTTTTGTTACGGTTTTGATGCTTGCGTCATCGCATGTGCAGGAAAAGAAGAATACATCAAAAATGACTAAAACCAAGAAAGCACTTGAGATGAGAGTGACATACGGGAAAGCTTTTAGTGTCAAAATGCTACAAAAATGCAAGTGTTTACTTCTGATGTTGGTTGATTGAATGGCTGAATCATTTAGAGTGCATGACCCTGATAGAAATATGCAGGAATAGAATAGGGATATTTAATCTAATATCTTTGGACCGTGTTGGAACAGACTGCCAAAAAATAATTTGTGCTTTTTGAAAACAGTGGTGGAAGAAGTGCTCCGATCCTTTCTTGACTAAAAGTACCTTTATTGCAGAGTGGAAATACTCCTTTTCCAAGTAATCTATTGGAAATCCTTTACAATTCTTGCCATCCTTTACAGAAAATATTCTTAAAATTCGCAAAATCTTAGCTCAAATGTTTTTAGATGACAAAAAAAACATAGATACGAGACTCACCTTTGCTCTGACGTTCTCGTAGGACGCCGGGCTCACCAGAGAGAAACAGATCAGGAAAACGTCCTGCAGGATACACAATGACAGGAGAAAGAGTCCTTTAGATGATAGATTATATTACATTTATTTGACGCTTTTTGCCAAAGCAACCTAGAAAATGTGCAATCAACCTTGAGGATACAAACTCAGAACCCTTTTGAAGTGCATACATGGCATGAAAGTGAAAAATATAATCATGCGGGGATCTCTGCTACAATGGAAATCAGTTATGGTTGGTCTTCTCTATTTAAAATGTTCACTTTGTGTTGTTTTAATGAAAATGAATGTTGTTTTTTTGTAAAGTGCATAAAGGTGGATTTTTGGATCATACATTGTGAAAGACATGGTCACTGAATGCATTTTGTTTCAAAGCAATGAAATCCACACTACCAAACAATAGAGCAATTGCGTTAACAATGAAAAAGCAAACTTAATACACAATAATATTATATCCAGGACATATTCTACATACAGTTAAGGATAACAACAACAATGTAAAAAGAAGAAATCTGAAAATTATGATTTGTGGCATAACTCAATGTTTTGATATCTTTGTTTGGTTAAAAAAATATTATTTAATACTGCGATGTGGCCAAAGCCTGTGACAATGTATACAGGTATATATAGTGTATGTATTATTGGATGTTTGTATACGAAAATAGATTTATTTTGGTTCCTTTTGTATTTATTATACATCTCATCAACTCTCACCTCAAAACAGTATTTGTAGGAATTTCTTTATAGATGTTTTGTGTCAATTTACTGCCACACATAAGGGTATACGTCTGTGTCATCTCAATTATTTTTCCCTTCGTCTTCTGTTTTTAATATAATGATTCTCCTGGGTTTCACAGCGGGAAACAAAGTACATTTTATTTGTTGTAATGCACTGTGTGTATGTGAGTTGGTATTTATCACTATTTGGGGACCTCAATCTGTATAATCAATCACGGCATGGGGACCTCTGACGGTTTGGAGACAGAGTCTGTGTGTGTGTGTGTGTGTGTGTGTGTGTGTGTGTGTGTGTGTTTACCGTCTGGGGGTAGGACAGTGGGCGGAGCCTGTCGTAGTCTTCCTGTCCGGCAGTATCCCAGAGGCCCAGGTTGACCGGCTTACTGTCCACCATCACATTAGCTGAGTAGTTATCAAAGCTGAGGGGGAGCACACACACCACACACACACACCACACACACACACACACACACACACACACACACACACAAATCAATCATTACATTTAGAAATACACAAAGTAGAGTCTCATCAATACGTATCTAAATTAAAAAGCCTTGTAAATTTGTTTATATCAGGTCCTCTAACTAGTGGTATAGTAGCGCCACTACAGTGTTGAAGTACCACAAAAAACACAATACTTCTGAAAATATTACCTTCATTTCCATGGTTTAAATATGTTGGTCATTCATAACTAAATTAAATGCAAACATTATTTTTAAAATACATTTTTTTTAATGAATTACTATTTTTCATATATTCAATAACTTTCAATTGCATGTTGCATCATATGGTTTAAAAGGATGTGGAACAGTAAGAAAACAAATTAAATGAAACAATCATTTGGTGGTTCCTGTGGGGATTGTCCACAGTATTGAGTATGTTAGTCGCTTTGGATAAAAGCGTCTAACAAGTGACATGTAATGTGATGTAATGTAATGTGGTGTGGTTGTACCATATGAGAGAGGGGGAGGGGCCCTGGTTTATAGCATGAATACATGTCTACAGTAAGTGGCTAATTAGAGCTAAACTGAATATTTATATTTAGACCATTTCTTGGGTTTTAAGGATTAAAAGGATTTGAATTCCCTTGCTTTTGTTGTATCATTAAAAAAAGTACAGGTGTAATTGACTAGATTATAATAAATGAGCAACACGGTCCTCTTGTGGTCACATTGAAACACTGCAGTCTCTTTTATGACCTACTACACATTGTTCCACCCATGAAACAACATGCACCAATTAAGTAGATTATTTTAATGAG
Source organism: Dissostichus eleginoides (assembly GCA_031216635.1). Lineage (NCBI taxonomy): Eukaryota > Metazoa > Chordata > Actinopteri > Perciformes > Nototheniidae > Dissostichus > Dissostichus eleginoides. The sequence goes on along the minus strand of CM062266.1, from coordinate 37,511,204 downwards.
AAACCCATTTGGATTAATATTCTCTACAGCGCTCAAAATATATATATATATATTAATAAAATAAACATCTGAAAATGAATATTTCCCTTGGTAATCTTATTAATAATATCAGTTTTTCTTTAATGTTCCTTAGTTATTATTGACCAGACTATTAACTGGAGATTACTATACACATTTTCCTTTTCTATTTACAGTATATGTCAGCTTGTATGCATACATGTGTGTGTGTGTGTGTGTGTGTGTGTGTGTGTGTGTGTGTGTGTGTGTGTGTGTGTGTGTGGCTGTGGCTGTGGGTGTAGGTGAGAGAGACATAATTGATAATGTGTGTCTATGCATCCACACGACTGCATATTACAATTCATTGGTGTTGTACACTTCATTTCCTGAACTGTATGTTGTACGTGTACCTGCAGTGTGTGTGTGTGTGTGTGTGTGTGTGTGTGTGTGTGTGTGTGTCATACTCACACAGTAGGGATGTACTCCCCGGGGAAGGCATTGGTTGTGTAGCTGATGAGAAGACATGTTTTTCCCACAGCTCTATAACACAAAATTGAAAGACATGAACAGAGATATAATTATGCAGAATCATCATCAATGTTTCAGGAAGAAAGAGAAATCAGAGATATATCTATAAACAGAGAGAAGTATGGCAGATATTTATCATCAGATATAAACTTAGTCCTGAATCAATACCTAACAAACCCTTTACAGCTAAAATAATGCAGTCATTCTCATTCTGCACTTTGTAAATAATTAGTGTACAATCAAGCGTTTGTAATTCTATTGCTAATTTAACTTCATAATGGGATCCAGAATGTTTTTTAAAAGAATACATTCGTTTTTTTAGGTTAAGTACATTTGTTTATGTATTTCAAAATGTTGTATGTAAATGTTGTATTTATTTTAATGTGTTTCCTTTGCACTTTTTCTTAACGTCTTTCATTTTCGTAAAGCACTTTGAATTGCCTTGTGTTGAAAGGGGCTATATAAATAAACTTGCCTTGACTAAGTTTGTCCATAATTTGTACTTTTCCAAACTTACAAACATGTATTTAACAGGACATAGAAACATGCATCACGTCAGCCTTGATTAGCACAGCTGTTTTTATTAAGAAGAGAAACATTAATTATATAAAATCAGCAACAAAAACACCCCAAATAAACTGATACATTTCAAATAAGATTAATATAAGAAATATAATAAGATAAATAGTGTAAAATAATTATAATTAATCATATTTATGGGTACAGTATAGTTAAAAAAAGGTTTATTCTACACAATGTTAGTTTAAATACATGTTCTTCAGATGCATTAACATGTTCATTAGAGCAGCTTGTCTGAATATCCAGGAATCGACATGGCTCCAACAGGAATGAACGAGCTCTGTTCCTATTTTGTCTTACTGTCATTATTTCAACGACACCAGAACTTGTGTCTCAAGGCTCTGACACACATAACAGAGAGCATTCTGGGTAAATCTGATTAAAGGTAGGACGAGATGCTGCCACCTTTAGATCATTACAAAGCAGGAGGAAGCTAAATATGTATATATATAAAAGTAAATCCTCAGTGTTTAAGAGTAATAAACCTCATGCGATGTAACTAGAAGCTCATTTACATCCTGAAGTAGCTTGCTGGTAGTTTTACTACATATTTGTATATAATATTTAGGTCGTTAATTGCATTTTAATTATTTTTGGAGTTGACTTTTGAAACTACAAATTATCTTGGAGCATAAAATCAAACATTTTTTAAATTATTTATCCATTATTTTTATTTTGCCCAGCCTCGTCCCCTTTTCCTTTTTTTAAATAAGTGAAGTATTTGTACTCTGTAATATTCTACTTGTTTGTGGTTTATGTTTGACCTGTGAACAAGTAGGCACATTTAGAAATGTGATATTTTTGCTGGTTTTTGACTTGTTTTATGTATATGTATTTGAACCATTCAGAATAAATGCTAATATGACTGCATGATTCAGACATGATCATTTGAGTATGAGTCAGAGGGCTTTTCCATTTTTGAAGCTCTTCTTAGTATTGCTATTGCTCATCAAATCATCTGATGCAAGCCGGTCAGCATTTATGGATCAATGCAACTTTAACATGAATTATAAAAGAAATACAGCAAGAAGTGAGGGGCTATTTGCGCAGTGAACTTTTTGAGAGGTAACATTTAATTTCTCGGTACATGGTGTATTAAAAAAAAGTTGGTGCATCAGTGTTTCATTAAAACTGGTATACTGAGGTTTTTATGGCTAAAATAGTACCAGAAAATACTCCCTCTGACCTCTCTGTGCTAATAAAGCTAAATATTCTGCATGACTAGTTAAACATTTCAAATAAATACATACAAAAATCAAAGGTGTGTCTTTAAATACTTTTGTGATGCTGGCAAACATATTAAGTACACATTAAAAGGTGTATTGAATAAACTGAATAATCCTAAAATCTGAATATTTTCTGATTAAGAGAACAACACCACAAACTGATCGAGTTATTCAAAGTCTCTCATCAAAAAAGGTTTCATTCGAGTACAAATCGCAGAGGTGTGATCATGGGAATGTGTGTAAGTTTGTTTTGCTGTATTTGTGAGGACCACGTTTTGAGTTAAAACCCATTTTGTGGGGTCCTCAAGAAAAAGCATGCAAGTTTGTTTGTTATGACTACTTCTACTATCGGCACTACCTCGTAAACGTTGTTTTACGTTCATTTTAACAAAGGTCATACTGTATGTAAATGTTTGGGTTGTGTGTGTGAGTCAAATAGGAAGTGATATGTTTTTGAAGCATCAGTTTAGCACTGGAAACAGGAACCAGCAACACCTCAGAGTTCAGCCTTCGATCTCTTTCTTCTTTATCTGTTTGTCATCTTCAGCAGTCCTCTGCTGACACCATTATATATATTAACTGCTTCTAGCTGAACAAACTTTAATTCAGATTCAACGTCACACTGTCTTTGCTTCTGTCTTTCTACTCTTTATTATTAACATCTTTCTCCATTGTCAACATCACTTCTTTTTTATTTATCTTTCTTTCTTTTTCTCCTTGCCTCTCTTTGTTTATGTCAGCCTGTTAGCTAGAATCTCCCAAATATCACAACAACATACTTCTTTCCTTTATGTAATCACTTGAGACTCCACCATCTCCCTCTCCTGGTCCTCTACAGAAACCACAAGCTTAACTAAATGCTTTTAACTACATTACATTATTACTACATAACTCTGAGGATTAGCTAATCATACATTTGTTCTCAAGGCTGAGAATGTGAAAGCAAATGGAGTTTAGTAGATATCATCTTCCATGTCTCCAAGGGTCAATTAGGCACAGTTTGTAATGGCTGCATTTTATGTTTATTATCTTAAGTGTGTCGACGTGAAAGATATCATTTCAGTAAATACTGCAAATACCACACACTGGAGCAGTTAACTGCATATATGCCTTAAAATGATACAAGTGGTTTGGAGGTTTGCAGACTTTCTACTCAATATTTATATATAATTCATACTTAAATTAATTCAGGTAAATGGTGTACTTTTATTCCACTACATGTATTTAATACTTTTAGTTACTTTACAGATTTGGATTAATGATGTGAAATATAATTTGCACCTTTACCAGCTTTGAGAACACTTTCATGATCAATCATTATAAAACATATCATATATATTATTCTGAAATGGACCAATCTGCACAATGACTACTTTTACTGTCGCTACTTTCACTATATTTTGATGAGAATACTTTTCTACTTTTACTTGAGGAACATTTTGAATGCAGGACTTTTACTGTAACAGAGTATTCCTACACTCTGGTACTTCTACTTTCACTCAAGTACAAGATCTGAGTACTTCTACTTTTACTCAAGTACAAGATCTGAGTACTTCTACTTTTACTCAAGTACATGATCTGAGTACTTCTCCCACCTCTTTAACTAGCAAGCTAAGCGCTAACAAGCTAACTAGTCAACTCCATGCTAGGAAGTTAAACTAGCTCTCCAGAACTCTTTGAATATCAATATACTGTATCATTTACTCAGCTCTCAGGATTTGAAAAGTGTAGTTAGCATTTCAGCTTGACCGCTAATAAGACGTTCATAGTCATACACTTTATATTCAAAAGAAGTGTAGTCCCATTTTAGACCTATAGAAGTATTTTTGGCCCCCCATTTTGTCCCAATGCTCGTGGGTGATGTGTTACGATCTCCAACCAATGCTATTGCACTATTTCACTGATCAACAGGTGGAAGATGCCAGATATTCTTTTGAATTTGCAATTATTTTTACGAGACTTCAATGATAAACACAATTCATTTTGGTAAGTGACACTCAATTCAAACGTAACTTATGTTGACAACTACACAGTGACCCTTGAAAACGGTGTGTTTAATACTGTTTATAACTGTATATAGTCGTCTATGTTCATATATTTTTTCAGTAGGAAGTTAGTCTATTATTGTGTATTAGGAATATGTGTTTATATTCTTTGTTGTTTTGGAGAAGATACTCTATACATGTTGATCTTTCACTGTTTATGTTGGGGTTTTTTAACTCCTGTAACAAAACAATTTCCCAATTTGGAAATATTAATATAAGATATATAATCCAATCTAATTACATGACATATAAGGTGTAGATATGTAGCTATAACTTCACCATTTTGAAATCCACCGTGCCATGTCAGGGTCATATAACAGCAGCATTTTAGCTCATATGTGCACAGTGCTCACTTCCCTTCTTCGCCTATAACAACTTCCTCTTCTCTGCAAACAGAGGCTTTAAATCACATTTTTGACATCTGGTTTACTCACAAACACGATCTTAAATCATGCGGGCAATACAGCTGCTGAGTTTATTTTAAAATATTGTATTTTCCACAAGCTGCATCTGTACAGCGTTCATTGGTGGCATCCATCAAAATGGTTTTAATCGTCATGGCAGAAATGACTCATCACCACCATCGGCTTTAACTGCCGGCTTCCCGGCTCTCACAATGTCAAAGCTATTTTTATTTTTTATTTCACATGTTCTACAATGTTATGTATGAAAATTACCTAATGCTAACTTTTGGTGGATTTAGGATCAAATCTACAATGTTGTATTTTCATTAGTCTGACAACGACCTGTTTCGTAAACAAAACAGCCCACAAACTCAAATTGAATCGCAGATGAAAAACAATGTCTGCCTTAATTTACTGCGCTGAAGTCAACCAGAAAAAGCCAAAATGTCTCACTTTTCTAGTAAGTAATGTACCCTTATATGTAGCACTGGTAAATGTTACATTTTCTGCAGCCTGAGCTCTTGCAGTAACAGCTACAGCACTTCCGCTTCACAGTTTCCTTATTCAAGAGACACCCGGCATGTTTTCGCCCCACCTTCAAGTATCAGATTAGAAGTTCCTGATGTACACGACACACTGTAGTAACTTGTTCTGAGAGAGAGCATTTCAGTCTTTTTAAAACAACCAAAATCAGCAGTTTTTCCAATAGTTAAGGACAGCGGTGTAATGTAACTATAAATACATGTACTGAAGTGTTGCACTGAAGTAGAAATGTAAGGTACTTGCATTTAAATTTCAAAAGTATTTCCAAATGATGCTACTTTATTCTTGTAACTTTTTTCTCCACTACATTAATTTTACAGCATTAGTTACATGTTACTTTGCAGATTAAGGTAGTACATACAAAACTAAATTAACTTACAAACTATTCACTTACAAGTACTGTACTTAGGTAGAAATGTGAGGTACCTGTACATCAAATGAGTATTGCCACATGATGCTACTTTATCATTTCACCCCACTGCTTTTTGTAAATGAATGATTTCGTTTTTACTCGACTACATTTACTTTACAGCATTATGTTCATGTTACTTTGCAGATTTAGGTAGTGAATAAAACAGAAATGTAACTTACAAACTATTAACTTACAAGTAATGTACTTAGGTAGAAATGTGAGGTACTTGTACATCCAATGAGTATTTCCACATGATGCTACTTTATACTTTTAGCACACTACATTATGCAGGCCTTTCACTGTACTACTTTAGTCACTAGCTATAGCAGATTTATGTTATTAATAAAAACACATAATGAACTTATAAATCACTGACTTACAAGTATTTGTACATAGGTAGAAATGTACATCAAATACTTATTTTTCTATATTATGCTCCTTAATCTTTCTAGGCAATTGTACTTTATGTACTGAGAAATGTGAGGTATTTGTACAACAACTCTATTATTTTATCCCACTGCATTGTGTAGGTCCTTTTTACTGTATAACAACTATTTTACAGCTCTAGATACTTTGAAGATGTAGGTATATAATAATCTTAGTTGGTAGAAATGTAAATTACTTGTACATACATTTGTTTTTAAACTGTGTGTATTAAACATATATGTATTGCATCACATCATTTGTTTTCATATGTACAAAGTAGCTAGTAACTATGAGTGTTTAATAAATAAATGGAGATACTTGCCTCCAAAATGTAGTGGAGTAAAAGTATGTGTAGCATTAAATAGACATACTCAATAAAAGTATTTAAAAATAGCACTTACAGTAAGTACAACAATTGAGTAAAGGTGTTTCACAACTGCATTTTAGGTACTTTTAAGTATATTTTAAACACAATACTTTTTGTGCTTTTCATTGAGTGTGATTTGAATGCAGGATTTTAACTTTTTTAACAGAGTATTATTACACTGCTACTTTGACTTATGATAAATATCTTAGTACTTCTTCCACCTCTGCCAAAGAGTCTTAAACTAAATGGCACTTTTCTTTTTCGTCTATTTCTTTCTGTTCTGTTCTCTCTTGACTTTCCATCTGCAGTATGCCGGAGTGTGTGCTGCGTGTCCCTGCATGCTGTGGCCTGCTCCATCCAACACCCTCATTTTAAATCAGCGCTGTCAAACACACGCCTAAAGATCCTCACGCAACACACACACACACACACTGCGATCCTCAACAAGTTTAAGACAACAGCAGCCCCTTTCAAACAGCCGTAACTCTGCGGAAGTTGAGAAAACTGTAACTTGAAGTTGTTCCAACCCTAACCCTAACCCTGACCCTAACCTAGGTGACATTTCTTTCAAATAACCCAAAATCTTGACCCTGGGGCTACAAGTTCCCCATCATGCATCAGCTCGTGGTTCAACACCTGAAGGCGTCTTAAGTTATAACAAATGTAGAAAAAAGTAAAGATAATGGCGTACCCATCTCCCACGACCACACACTTGATAGCCTGCATCCTGTTCCGCTGCGTCTGTGCTCTTCACTGTGAGAGAAACTCAAAGAGGAGGAAGACTCAGAGATCAGCGACTACAGGAAGCTGTTACACACCTCCCTCACACCCCTCCCTCTACTGCCTCAGTTCCTTCATTTCTGCACCTCGTCTTCCGCCTCTGCTGTTTCTCTCTTCTTCTGAAAAGTACAACTTATGCAAGCAGTGTGCAATTCATATGTATGATCAAATGTGTTGAATGCAAAGAGAGAAAGACGCTGTCGCAACTGGAGAAATGTGAAATGACTGAGCGTCAACAGTTTTGAAAGGAGGAAGATGAGGCAAAATAACCCGCTGCTTTATTTAAAACTTCCTCTTTTTTGTCCGGGCAGATTTGCAGTCATGCATGCAAACACACACTCACCAAAATGAACTACTAAAACAAACAAACACACACACACACACACACACACACACACACACACACACACACACACACACACACACACACACACATGGATTAGTCCACAGTCAGTATACAAAATGGAAATCATTTTTAAAGAAATACACACAAATCTCCAATAACTCATGATAACAGGGAGGCGTGTGGCGCAGTGGATAGAGCGTTGGTGTTGGGATCAGGGGAGCACAGGTTCAAACCCCACTGCAGTCAGCATGTCGTTGTGTCCCTGAGACACTTCACCCCAAATTGCTCCTGTGGGGATTGCCCACAGTATTGAGTATGTGAGTCGCTTTGGATAAAAGCGTCTAACAAGTAATAATAATAATAATAAATGGAATTTATAAAGCGCCTTTCAAGGAACCCAAGGTCGCTGTACAAGGTGGACAGACAAACAAAACAGACAATGAGGAGCAAACAAAACAAAAAAATAATAAAGGAAGCTGGGGACCAGGAAAGGACTAGGGTCCGAAGGCCGTGGTGAACAGGTGTGTTTTCAGAGAGGATTTGAAGATGTCCAGGGAGGCAGCGTTCCGGATCACGGCAGGAAGTGCATTCCAGAGGGTGGGGGCCGCAACACTGAACGCCCTGTCACCCACAGTACGAAGGCGAGAGCGGGGGATGGAGAGCAGGCCCGTGTCTGAGGACCGCAGACTCCGAGAGGGGGTGTAGGGATGCAGGAGGTCTCTTAAGTACTGGGGGGCGAGGGTTTGGAGGGACTTGTACGTGAGGAGGAGTGTTTTGTAATGAATCCGGGACTTGACCGGCAGCCAGTGGATGAGGGTGGGGGTGATATGTTGCCATGGCTTAGTGCGGGTGAGAAGCCTGGCGGCAGAGAACATGTGACATGTAATGTAATAATAAACTTAGTTCTATATTTGTGTGTGATTTCCCCTTTATTCCACTAGATGGCTCTTCAGCATCATTCTTCTCATTCATCATCATCGTCTAAATTTGAAACATGTGCAGCAGAACAACTATTAGAAATATTCTCGTGTGTCTCACTCAAGTCTTCCTAAGTAGAACAAAGTAGATGCAAAATGAGAAACTCAGCTGTCCATTTGTGATTGTCTTAAAAATGTACACGGTCGTTTTCCTAAATCTTTCCATAGTATGAACATTTTGAATAGTTTGCATAAAATGTCCTCAATATATGGAAGGATATGTTTTAGTAAGATTGACTGAAGTAAATCTGATTCCACATCAATAACAGTTATCCGTTAATCTCGATAAAGCCAAAGAGCTTAAAAGATCATCCTAAACAACAACGCTAACCACTCAAAACATTTTGTATTTATTGTTTAAATCAGCCCGAGTTCGTACGTCACAATAAAACAAGACCGCTCTTGTTTTACCTAACCCTAACCCTAACCCACATCTTCAAAATAAAAGTTAGCAAAACAGGTCGTAAAACGCAAAATGACAAATACAGATCTGTTTAAAATCAGCAAGTATTGATAGGTTAACTTCAAATAACTTTAGAGCTTAACCATATTATGACATTTTGGCCTTTCAAAACTAACATCTTTTTGCCATTGAGCGTCAGTGTCGAACCAAAATGTCTGCAAAATGTTATATATTCAAATAGCAAATACAAACATTGACTACTTTTTTTAAAGTCTCTGTTGGATCTACAATTCCATTTGTTTTAGTCTTATTGTTGGTCACAAGTCAACATTACATTCACAGTTGTAGAGGTCTTAAACCCCAAATTCAATGTTGAAAGGACCCTCCTTGATTGACTATTATCTTCACTAAGGCTTTTATTTTGAAGGATGTTGTCATTCCTTCTGTCTTTATGCACTATACATTCAGTGAAGCTGTTATTTTGAAGGATGTTGTCATTCCTTCTGTCTTTTTGCACTATACATTCAGTGAAGCTTTTATTTTGAAGGATGTTGTCATTCTGTCTGTCTTTATGCACTATACATTCAGTGAAGCTTTTATTTTGAAGGATGTTGTCATTCCTTCTGTCTTTATGCACTATACATTCAGCAAAGCTTTTATTTTGAAGGATGTTGTAATTCTTTCTGTCTTTCTGCATTCAGTGAAGCTTTTATTTTGAAGGATGTTGTCATTCTGTCTGTCTTTATGCACTATACATTCAGTGAAGCTTTTATTTTAAGGACTTGTCATTCTTCTGTCTTTATACATTCAGTGAAGCTTTTATTTGAAGGATGTTGTCATATTTCTGTTTTTATGCACTATACATTCAGTGAAGCTTTTATTTTGAAGGATGTTGTCATTCTGTCTGTCTTTATGCACTATACATTCAGTGAAGGTTTTATTTTTAAGGACTTTGTCATTCTTTCTGTCTTTATACATTCAGTAAAGCTTTTATTTGAAGGATGTTGTCATTATTTCTGTTTTTATGCACTATACATTCAGTGAAGCTTTTATTTTGAAGGATGTTGTCATTCTGTCTGTTTTTATGCACTATACATTCAGTGAAGCTTTTATTTTGTAGGATGTTGTCGTTGTCTCTGTCTTAATGCAGAAGTAGGCCTGACTCGCTGAAGGATGGGAAAGAGGTGGGGTTAAAAAACAACATCTGCTTCATTCAAGTGTTACTGCACGGTGCCGTGGTCTACATATCGAAATATCTCAACATAACTTTATGCAACTGTTTTGGTTTTGCCAATTTTTGCTTTCTTCTTGGATATAAATGACTGATTGCCAAATGGGTAAGAACTGATTTCCATTTCTTAATGCTGGTGTTCATATTTCAAACTTTATTTAAGATATTCTCATTTGACTTTAAACCCTGTGTTGGGGTTAGGGTTAGGGTTAGGGTTCAATTCATGTTCCAAAAAAAGTGGGAAAAAGGCATTAAGACACTGTTATGCTTTATAAATTGTCTTTTAATTTAGTCCTTCTCATAACGAGGCATTCAGCTATCCTGTCAATGTCAATGTACTTTATAATTGTAATAAAACAAGTATTTTGTGGTTCATTACACAAACAGACAATAATAAATACCACTTGTGTTTAATAATGTCCAACTGTTTCCATCTCACTCTAGTTTTGGTAACGGCTGATATAGGAAGACATTAAATATGCATTGCTTTCTTTCTTTAGGAGGCTATGGGTGCACCTTGTCAAGTTAGAATATAAATATGTTATTGTTGCACGGTTATTGTCTAACGTTCATCATCTACACCCTGTTGTGAAATGCTGCACAGGGCGGACAGCTGAAAAAGGGGAAGAGGCAGTCAAAGCACAGCGCTGATAATCATATGAAAACAGAAGTTGCTATCTTGATTTACACATCTAGAGCATCCATCTTTAAAGGCTCTTTACCTTACATCCACAGTTACATTTCTGTTGAAGATGAAATGATATAAATGAAGAGTTGAATGTGTTGCACAAGGTGCGTTAAGGAAGGGTGGGGAAGTGCAGTGAGATCTCTACAGGAAGTGCTATTTTCATACACTTAAAAGCTTGTGAGGCCAAACCAATGGGGGCGGAGACAACCCCCACTCAGGTCTACATTCAGTGGTTGCTTACCAAAAAACACTGCTATGATTATATCAACATCTTCTATGCTGATGACAATGCCATTTATATAACTTCTGTTTTTATCTTGTGGGAACCTCTCTCTGCATGATGAGGTTAAAATGAGACTTTTAACTTTACCTAAAGCTCATCTCCTACATGCATAACAGCAGCTGATTCATTAGTTTAGTAAGAGAGGAGTGGGAATAAGATGAGAATTTAATTTGTTACCTTGCATAATGTTCCTCAAATCCATTGTTCCAGTTTAAAAATGACAAAAATGGAGCAAATAAACGATACATATTGCATTTCTACGCAGTAATGGTTTTAAAATCTAGAGGGACTCAATATGGATATACAGATTGAAATATATTTTTAATGATTTGTGAATTAAAAGACAAAGGTTTTAGAAAAACACAAACAAAAGAAGCATACTGAATCTGACATTACATGTAACTTGTTAGACGCTTTTGTCCAAAGCGACTTACATACTCAATACTGTGGACAATCCCCACAGGAGCAATTTGGGGTGAAGTGTCTCAGGGACACAACGACATGCTGACTGCAGTGGGGTTTGAACCTGTGCCCCCCTGATCCCAACACCAACGCACTAGCGCACTGCGCCACAGCCTCCCTTGACATGTGGGAATATCTTTCTCACGAAAAGCAATATTCATGAATATGGTTTAAAGCTACCCGAAAAGTAAATGAGTAAAAGATTCTTTATGCTACAAGTAAGAATAATAAGATACAGTACAAAAGTGAAATGCATCTCAAAAACTGTTGAATGGATATATGAGGTAGGAAGGTCTAACCTTTTGAAATATCTCAATATCCTCTAAAAAGAATGGCAAAATAATTGGAACAGACACTCATGTTGACCTGACCACCATGATGCTGACGTTTGTGGTTTTAAGTAAAATGTCTCTTGGATGGATTGTCCCACTTCACAATCCTCTCCCCCCTTGATTGGCCACAGTTTTAACCTAAGAGACTGGAAAGTTGCATGGAGGTCAAGTTTGTGTGTTTGTGTCGTTCTTCTTGAGAAAAGGGTAGTGTGAGAGTGGCCTAACATAAATAGATAGATGCATTTACATAGAAGTTGTCAGGGAAAATGTTCCCTCCTGAAATGGGCCCTATTATGCTGATATTCAGGTGTATATCAGTATGTAGTGTCTCTACTTTAAAGAGTCCTCTCCTGCTGATGTTCAGGTGTATATCAGTATGTAGTGTCTCTACTTTAAAGAGTCCTCTCCTGCTGATGTTCAGGTGTATATCAGTATGTAGTGTCTCTACTTTAAAGAGTCCTCTCCTGCTGATGTTCAGGTGTATATCAGTATGTAGTGTCTCTACTTTAAAGAGTCCTCTCCTGCTGATGTGCAGGTGTATATCAGTATGTAGTGTCTCTACTTTAAAGAGTCCTCTCCTGCTGATGTGCAGGTGTATATCAGTATGTAGTGTCTCTACTTTAAAGAGTCCTCTCCTGCTGATGTGCAGGTGTATATCAGTATGTAGTGTCTCTACTTTAAAGAGTCCTCTCCTGCTGATGTTCAGGTGTATCAGTATGTAGTGTCTCTACTTTAAAGATTCCTCTCCTGCTGATGTTCAGGTGGATATCAGTATGTAGTGTCTCTACTTTAAAGAGTCCTCTCCTGCTGATGTGCAGGTGTATATCAGTATGTAGTGTCTCTACTTTAAAGAGTCCTCTCCTGCTGATGTTCAGGTGTGTATCAGTATGTAGTGTCTCTACTTTAAAGAGTCCTCTCCTGCTGATGTTCAGGTGGATATCAGTATGTAGTGTCTCTACTTTAAAGAGTCCTCTCCTGCTGATGTGCAGGTGTATATCAGTATGTAGTGTCTCTACTTTAAAGAGTCCTCTCCTGCTGATGTTCAAGTGTATATCAGTATTTAGTGTCTCTACTTTAAAGAGTCCTCTCCTGCTGATGTTCAGGTGTATATGAGGATTTAGTGTCTCTACTGTGACATGTCTCCATGCTTTAATGTTCAAAAAGCTCTTTATTGTACTGTGTGTTGGAGAGAAACTCAGCTAGTGTGACTTTAAACTCACACTCTTGTTCCTTTAAATCTTACCTTATCGATAGATTACCTGAAAAATGGCGCCCAGCAATGTATTATGTTGAGTGTTAAAGTAACGAACACTATTAGAATCATTTGGCTGAGGTTACTCTATTTCACCAACACAGTAACTCCTTTGATACAATGACCTCATTGGATTGATGACCAAAACCCTAAATGTGTCATTTTAATTTAGGAGCAGGGAGAAATTGATGCTGACAGAAAGGAAATATGACAAATAGGTCCTCCCTGGCTGTTTCTGGATATGTATCTTGTAATATGGATTGTATTCATGGTTATATGTTGCGGTGACGAATGTCTTTCATGAGAAAAACCATTCAGACTCTTCCAGATAAACCTCTCTTCCTTCTGCTTTGGTTATATCTAAATATACCATACAGGGTTTCTGTGTAAGTGCTTTGACACCAAAAGACATATGGTCACTCAAACTGTATTGTCTCTTTATCCATGTGACGTATCTGTTGATATCTTAAAGTACCCTACAATAGTCTAATGTTCAAATTAGATGATGTCATTATTTTACTAAGTATTTCAATGTGATGAAATTGTGCTGATTCATAATCTGAGTTCCTGAGAATGTATTTGACGTATTTCTTCCTGTCTTGGTAGTTTCCTCAGATTTTACAGCAGAAGAGAAGATGGAGATTGAGAGCATTAAGACGTATAAGGAAGATCTTCTGGATGATATTCAGGTACAAACACTCTATCAGATATCAGAAAATGTATTTGCCATCAAAATAAATTGCTGTTTTCTTTTATAATTATCTTTGATTGTGAGTTTAAATTTGAAGAAATTCAAAAGGCTTTTCTTTTATATTTCCAGAAGTTAAAGATGGAGATAGACAACATCATGGCAGGTATACTCAGCTTCGAGTCTGGAGATGAAAAGTGAGTGTAACTTTGGGAAACCCCTCCACCTCCCTCACTAACCAGTCTGTCTTTTTATAGAACATCCACTTAACACTCCTACTTAGCTTTCCAATGCCACTCATGTTTCCGTTTCTTTTTAACAGTACACACCTCTGTTTGGTGGTTTCTGCCCACCTTTCTGACTTCAGTTGAAGCTGGGATCCCCGTTTATAAATAACAGAACCAGTTGAAGTCTCTTTCGAGCACTTTTTGCACAATCAGCGCCAGGCTTTCATGAGAAAAAGACAGCAAACTATTTTTCATTGCTGATTTCCACATATTCATCAACAAGTTAAATGTTTAACCCTTGACATATCGTGGAAATGAGCCAGCGACAGGTCTTCAGTTGATTTAAAGGGACCTATCATGCAAAATGCACTTTGTGATGTCTTTTATACATACATATGTGTCCCCGGTGTTCCAGGGAACTCACAAAGTGTCAGAAACACAACCCTCTCTCTTTTCCTCCATACCCAAATCTCTAAAAACGGGGCTGCAACGGATTTGATACGGGTGGATTTTTTATTTGCACCTTTTTGACGTAATGTAGGTGCACTCCGCCTGATTGGTCAACTCTCCACCAATCAGGGGAATGAGAGGTTGGGCCATGTTGACTCTCCACTCGTAATCACAGCAAGCATGATAACATGACGCTCGTGCCGGGGCCGTGTCACGCCCCCCCTCTTCCGCATGGGGGCGTGGTCAGCTGAATCAGACCTTGCAAAGACAGAGCTGGAGTGAGGCAAAATGAGGCATGGCTAAAATGCATGATCTGTTTCGTATTTCGAGAATTAAAACGTATTAATATACCTTATATATATATATATACCTTATATATTATTTAAATATAGCATGATAGGTCCCCTTTAAGATTATAAGATTAAGATGAACCTTTATTCAATTCAGTTTTTAAGTATTTTTCATTAGTGTCTAAAGTCTAATATTGTGACTGAACATCCTGTTGCAAAACTAAATAAAGTCAAACACATAACCCGATAACATTTACATTTTACTGCAGATTAAACAAACACGATATAGCATGTTCATTTGTTGGATATTGTTTTTTTTGCCACTGAGCCAGGCTAGCTGTTTCCCTTTGTTTACAGTCTATAAATGCTAAGCTAAGCTAAAGGACTATTAGCAGTAGCTTCATATGTGGATGACAGATATATGAGAGGTATCAGTATTTTCAACCAACTAAAGAAACAAAGAGAATACCCTCATATATTATTTCTTGGAGCTAAATTACTTATTTGACTTTTTACATTTGAGCACCTCAACTTCATCTTGGGAAAAATATCGAACAGTTTTTATTTGGTTGGGATCCAAAAACGACATCTCCCATGAGTCCTAGCGCTTGAGTATGGGGAAAATAAATCTCTATTTACACCCTCAATGACACACCATAGTGGTTCAGAGTTTGGGAAAAAACAAGTTTAAACCAAACAGGCCTAAATAATTAGCATGGCTTTTGAATATCATGCAAAATAAAACCAAATAGAGGTTATAATGAAAAGTTTAGGGTTTTTCTCCTTTTTATAAGAACTGTTTTAAGGACAAATATGTTGCTGAAGTGTCTGATAGCATCTAAGTCAAAAAGTTTAACATTATTTAACTACAATTTGTTAACTCTATCCATTTTTGCTTTCCTTTTCGTGCAGCAAGACCATGGAGAAGAGCAAACAGTTCTCAAATGGAAAGAAAAAATTCAACATGGACCCCAAAAGGTGAGTTGAGAAGAGTTTGCATGTATCTGTTAAAGCTACAATATCTTGATTAGCATAGGGCCTGGTTAGAAATGACTTCTGGCTAATCTTTAAAAAGGTTACGGTGTGTGTGTGTGTGCGTGTGAGCCATATCATCTAAACACCTCCAGTAAACTGCTCGTTGCTTCGTGGACTTCCGCTCAGTTAACCACAGCCGAGATGCTGTAAGACGGACTGACGCTGAAGCGGAGTTTCTGTGGTCTTAGTGGCACGTCAAGCTTGTTGCTGTGTTTGCATCAACAAATACACAGTTAATGCAATGTGTCAACCATATTATTTTCTATTGAGTATAATATGAATTTTGGGGAAACACACCCTTTCTTACCCGTGAAAAATGAAGAAAAATGCGGAATACCTTAAACCTGCACTCTCTCTATTATCGGATATATATTGACTCCATCAATTGCAAAAAATGGTTTGATTGGATAGAAGTCTATGACAAAATTAGCCTACTTATAACTTGATTTACTACCTTAGTAAACATTTTCCTGATTAGTTAATGGTCTCAAATGTTCTTCAACACAGCATGATGTTCAATTTGTAAATTACGGTTCCTTTTAAATAAAATAGACGATAAAGCAGGGTATGCTTTTGGGGCGGGGCTACCTTGTGATTGACAGGTCGCAGTTGTCCGATATGCTCTTCGAGTTTTCCTCATACAACTTTGACTCTTTCACAAGAATAAAAACCAAGCATGACTAATAAGAAAGTGTCATAACCTAACCCTAACCCTGTCATTTACCATGAGAGAAAGGTCATTATAGAGACATTTTGGTAACGTTTTATAGCAGATTAACCCATCTGTTCCTGCCACAACAATGCCATTTTGTAGAGTTTGCTTTTTATTTATTTATTTCCATAGCAAATATCTTATTTATAATTTAGTTTCTTCTCCAAACCGTGCGTTTGAAGATAAAGAGGAAGAGAAATTGATTTTAGGGAATTGGAATTACAGATGCTTCACCCCTTATAGCTGCTCGCTCATACAAACCGGTGATGAGCTCATTATGAAACTAAGCACATTTCACCACAGCGAGCAGTGTGTGTGTGTGTGCGTGTGTGTGTGTGTGTGTGCGTGTGTGTGTGTGTGTGTTTTGAAGCCGGTGCCAGACAAAAAGTCCCCCATTGAAAATACTGTATGTTGATTTTCGAAAACGTTTCAAACTTGACATCATTTCCAATTATCCATTGTATCCAAAGGGCGATTTCATTGAAATTGCATTTGCATTATAGAAAACTATTTTGTGGTCCTACTGATAGAGAGCCTACCTGAACCCTCCTCGATTTGAACCTTATAATAAACCTTAAATGCTACTTACCTTTGAACATTTAGCCATGAAATATATCGTAAACAGTACGTATAAACAATTGTGTTTGTGTGCAGGGCATCAATTACCTGGTGGAGAACAAGCTGTTGGAAAATGGTGCTAAATCCATCGCTGAGTTCCTCTACAAGGAGGAGGGTCTCAACAAGACAGCCATTGGAGAATTCCTTGGAGAAAGGTAAGCAAGAGGCGGGGAATGAGGATAAAATGGTCAATGGCAAAGAGGAGCAAGAACTTAAAATATAGATAAAGGAGAAGCAGGAGGAAGGTAATGAGGGGAAGAAGGGAAAGGAAATGTCATGTTAAAGAAAAAAGGACGGGAATTAAGAAAGGTGGAGGAATGAAAAGCAGCCATGGGAAGGAAGAAGGAAAGTAAAGGGGAGGAAAAGGGAACACAAGTTATAAAGTGGTGCATGGATGCATTTTTTTTGTAGGCCGACCTGGAAGTAAGCATCTCCCTGGTGATCTCCACAAAAAGCTGATGGGATTTTTCCATTGGTTTATCGAAAAAAAGAATATCTGTGGCAAACAGATGTTAATGTTAACACCATTTAAAAGCTTTACTGAAAAGCTAACATTAGGCTATAAAGGAACTACAGCACAGTCACATGACTTCACGTCACCACCGCTAAGCTAAAGGAGGCTAATGTTAGGCTATAAAGGAACAACAGCACGGTCACATGACTTCAGTCTCCACCGCTAAGCTAAAGGTGGCTAATGTTGGGCTATAAAGGAACAAAGCACGGTCACATGACTTCACGTCTCCACCGCTAAGCTAAAGGTGGCTAATGTTGGGCTATAAAGGAACTACAGCACGGTCACATGACTTCACGTCACCACCGCTAAGCAAAGGTGCTAATGTTGGGCTATAAAGGAACTACAGCACGGTCACATGACTTCACGTCTCCACCGCTAAGCTAAAGGTGGCTAATGTTGGCTATAAAGGAACTACAGCACGGTCACATGACTTCACATCACCACCGCTAAGCTAAAGGTGGCTAATGTTGGGCTATAAAGGAACAACAGCACGGTCACATGACTTCACGTCACCACCGCTAAGCTAAAGGTGGCTAATGTTGGGCTATAAAGGTACTACAGCACGGTCACATGACTTCACGTCACCACAGCTAAGCTAAAGGTGGTTAACGTTGGGCGCAATGACGTTTAGTTGTCTAGATTTGTAAGGAACCGCCTTACTGACGTATTTTATGTCGTAACTGACTTACAACCAAAAACACTTTCAGAAAACCATTGACTTCGAGACGCAGGTACCAGAAGTGCTAAAATGCTGACTCATTATTGTGTGTTACGACTCATTCCTGTGCCACTCTACGGCAGATGGAGGAAGAGATTTGAGAGTTCTAACAGATGAAGTGAACACCTTCCTCTGGTTTAATGTGCTTTCCTCCCCCCACCTGTCCCACAGGGAGGAGCTCCACCTCCAGACCCTCAAGGCCTTTGTGGAGCTGCACGAATTCTCCGACCTCAATCTGGTGCAGGCTCTCAGGTCAGCTTTGTTTACCTTCACTCTTGTCTCATCTACTACTGTGTAACCCATCTGAAACACACCACAGTCAGTCCATTCGCTCATCAAAACCATCACTAAAACTATATAAACATACAATGAATCAAGTCAATGTAGATGGCTATATGCAAATACTGTGTACTTACATATAGAGTCACAAAGCTCCTAAAATCAGTAATCACTTTGGTTTGGCTGGAAATGGTCTAGCAATTAATAAGCAACACATTTAGAAATTGTACATTTTTATAATTCTCGACAATTAGGCCAAGTTTGTTTGAACAGTAATGCTTTTATTGTACATATTTTTAGATACAGTGAATATCCATCTCATGGTGTTGCTGATATTTTCTGTGACATGGTATAATTTGACTTTTTTTCATGGCACTCTTTGCTGCTGTAAACTCATAATTTCACAAACAAAATGAAAAGGTTCTTCACATAATCAGTGAAGTGTATTTTCTTTCAAACTAACATTCTTACCAGTGTTGTTTAACAAATAGTAAATAGATCTGTTTCTGTCATGGGCGTGTTGATAAAGTGTTCTTGGATGCTTTACCTTCAAGTGTTTGTGCATGACATTGGAACTGATTAGTCATTTCCAATGCTTAGAGTTTACAAAGCACATTCATGTTGGGTCTCTGTCTAAAACAGCATCACACTTTGGAAGAGGTTTTTTAGTAAGAGCTTGTTCTGGGGTTAGGGTTCAGGTGTTGCCATGTTCCAACAAACTTGGCTGCATCGACTTCAGATTTATGAAGTTATTAAAGGGCTAATATCTAACACTGATCATACTTTAAACACAAGCCAGAGTGAGTTTACCGATATGAGAGGGGCTGCTAATACCATAGAATATGAGTCACATCAGAGGAAAGTCATAGGTCATTGACTAACATCATTAAATGTGATAGTATAACGGAAGAAAGATCCAATCTACTATTAAGATAATAATGATAGATGCGAGGTTAAAAGACGTTCAAGTTAAAGGCCCTGCATGCAAATAATTGGTCTCTCTACGACAGGGGTCTCAAACTCAAGGCCCGGGGGCCAAATCCAGCTCGCAACTTCATTTTATGTGGCCCCGCAAGAGCTTGCAAAGAATTTAATACGTTTATTATACGGTTACATGCCACTTTACAGAAGCAGGTTGCCCATAAACTACATGTCCCACAATGCATCTCGTTTTGTGACATGCGCACTGAAGAGACTTGCAATTATTTGCCCTGGACTTCTGCTTTCAGACGTAGTTAATTACTAAGTTATTATCCTATCCGATAATAATCCAATTCAGAGGCAATAATGTAATATAATACATTATTTTATATATATATTATATATTGATATAGTTACAACCGGCCCTTTGAGTGCAACCTTTATGCGAATGGGGCCCGCGATAAAATTGAGTTTGACCCCCCTGTTCTATGACTATTTTCCAAATAAATGTGCTTGTAATGGGGAGGACTTCACAGCTTGGGAAAGCTGTCGTTTGACATATTTAGGTTTAGGTTTAGGGTTAGGGCTTGCACTTCTGCTTCCCTTTTCTCAAGGTTTATGGGTTTTAGGATGATGCCTGAAATAAGTTGTGTGGTAAACACAAGCTTAAGAAATATTCTAGGTATGTTTGACCTCGTGAAATACTTACTACCCCACATTTCCAAACGCTGAAACCAAAAGAGATAAACTGGATTTGTTGTGTTTGAAAGAAACGCTAAACAGTCTAGCCCTTAGCGCTAACATAGCTAGATGTTGACCTTTATTATCATTAATGCTTGAAATATCTGTAGTTCTCAAGTAAATGTAGTGAACTTGATGGAGGGAGCATGAACTTTTTCTTAAGTTAAAGTTAATATATTCTATTCTATTGTATTTGTATTTACTTGCACTATTTTATCAGTTGCATTGTGTTGCACTGATGGAGGAGCCTGTGACCTAAGATTTTCATTGTCATATGTACACTGTAGCTACAGTATGTACACATGACAATAGAAGCCTTGAATCTTGAATATAGGTTATGTCGAAAGTGTAAGTGTACAATCATTAAGACATTTGGTTGAATTAAATGACTATCAAGATAGGGAAGAGAAGGACAATATGACAAATGAATGAACTAAAATCCCACATAGTGACCATCCTGTGTGTTTGTATGCTGAGTAAATGTCACATAAAGTCACACCAGTGTTGTGCTTTGGAAACTGGGCTTCCAACACACTTTCTCCAGATGCGTGGTGCAGTTCACATGCTGGTCATGCAGCTGATGAACACATGTTTCATACAGAGGTTAATGTTATGGTGGTGTGTGTATGTGACAGACAGTTCCTGTGGAGTTTCCGTCTGCCTGGCGAAGCCCAGAAGATCGACCGCATGATGGAGGCCTTCGCTACGCGCTACTGCGACTGCAACATTCAGGTCTTCCAGTCCACAGGTGAGCGTCACTAAATACACATCTGTCCACTTCCTGTGTGTGTGTGTGTGTGTTGTGTGTGTGTGTGTGTGTGTGTGTGTGTGTGTGTGGTGTGTGTGGGGGGGGATGTGTTAAAATGACCACCTTAATGTTTGCCTTTCATTTCCTCTTTTTCTTTACCTTAAAGGTCCCATGTCATGGCCATTTCTACTGATCATAATTTTATTGTCGAGGTCTACTAAAATAGATTTATATTGTGCCATTTTCCAAACTCACATTGGTTTCTCATACAGCATCTCTGTATAGTATGTGTATTCACTCTCTGTCCTAAACGGCTTGTTGGAGCTCCTGCCCCCCCCTCCCTGTGAGCCCAGTGGCCCAGTGTCTCTGCGAGACAGAGAGACACAGCGAAACCCAGCCCGAAACACACACACACACCCGCAGCCTGGCTGGGAGTTTGTGTGTGTGCCCAGGCTGAGTCGTTACGTTACACTACGTCACTATACCCGAAATACGTCACTATACCCAAGAATTAAACAATGGAAAAGAGAAATCCCCAACGAGGCGTTCTGGGGCAGCATAGACAGGTCTTTCCTGTGTTAGAGTTTTACTCGCTACAGGGTGTACTTTGAGGGTTTGTGACTCTGCAGACCGTTTACATGCAGAAAAACCTACATAACACAAGGGGACGGGTAATAACCGGAAAAGCATGACATGGGACCTTTAACTCACTCTGTATTTATGTGAACTACATTGCTGTGTCTAAGATTGGACACTTCCCTGACACTGACAGGTCATACACTGTGAACGCTTGCTTACTGTACTTAAGTACATTTTTTTTGTATCAGTACTTTACTCCACTACTTATTTTTCTGACGATTTTTTACTTTGACTTCTTACATTTCTAACACAAATACCTGTACTTTCTACTTCTTACATGTTGAACACAAATACCTGTACTTTCTACTTCTTACATGTTGAACCCAAATACCTGTACTTTCTACCTCTTACATGTTGAACCCAAATACCTGTACTTTCTACTTCTTACATGTTGAACCCAAATACCTGTACTTTCTACTTCTTACATTTTCCAAACAGGCTGGTTCCTTTAGTTTGAATGTGTGTTTGGTGGCGTGATCATTATTATTTAGAGTCATTGCGTGCCTATTGATTTGAACACGATCCGTGTATCCATAATTTCCTGGTCTTCTCTAAAGAAGAGGGACCAATGAAAACGTTGTCGTGTTGCCGTTGTTCAGCATGGAAACATTCATTAGCTCACAGTGACATTATTACAATACGAAAAAGAAGATCCTTAATGTTCTATTAATATAAAGTGAGGTCAAGTTACCAGTTACTCTATAAAACAGTTATGGGTACCTTTTACTTAAGTAAATGTCGAAGCCCATACGAGTATCTGTACTTCTACTTGAGTAAAGGTTGTGTGTACTTCTGCCATCTCTGCACTTGCTTAGTATGTGAAGTTCGACCCTGTAGTCTCATAACAGACTGCTCCTTTAACCCAACAACAATCTTGTTGGCACCAGTATAGTTGTAAATTAATTAAATACCAGAAAAGAAACACACGTACCTGTACAGTATGTTACTTGTGTATAACAATCCAGGTACTCATTATGCATTTTGCCATACTTTGCACACTTATGCATTCAAAACAGCACATGATAACACGCGAATTGAGACACAAAACCTGTTGTATAATCTATGCGCTTAACATTGTGTTGCTGTCTCTTACCTTTTTGTTTGTTTGCATCCTTTTTCCATAACCCTAGACACATGCTACATCCTGTCCTTTGCCGTCATCATGCTCAACACAAGCCTCCACAACCCCAACGTGAAGGAAAAGACCCCCCTGGAGCGCTTCATCTCCATGAACAGAGGCATCAACAACGGGGGGGATCTACCCAATGACCTGCTCTCGGTGAGAAACACTCACAATCTCAAAAAAAAAATTGGCCATCCTTTTTTCATCCTTTGGAAATATGTTTATTCCAACCCATGACAATACATAATATAAGGCAGAGGTGGGAGAAGTTTGAGTAAAAGTAGAAGTACTCAGATCTTGTACTAGATTAAAAGTAGAAGTACTCAGATCTTGTACTAGATTAAAATTAGAAGTACTCAGATCTTGTACTGAGTAAAAGTAGAAATACTCAGACCTTGTACTTGAGTAAAAATCGAAGTACTCAGTTATTGTACTTGAGTAAAAGTAGAAGTACTCAGATCTTGTACTTGAGTAAAAGTAGAAGTACTCAGATCTTGTACTTGAGTAAAAGTAGAAGTACTCAGATCTTGTACTAGAGTAAAAGTAGAAGTACCAGAGTGTAGGAATACTCTGTTACAGTAAAAGTCCTGCATTCAAAATGTTCCTCAAGTGAAAGTAGAAAAGTATTCTCATCAAAATATAGTGAAAGTAGCGACAGTAAAAGTAGTCATTGTGCAGATTGGTCCATTTCAGAATAATATATATGATATGTTTTATAATGATTGATCATGAAAGTGTTCTCAAAGCTGGTAAAGGAGCAGCTAGTTTGAATGACTTTGTATACTGCAGGGTAGCTTGTGGATTTACTCCAGGTGGAACTAAAGTCTGATTTAACACTTGATTAGATTTCACATCATTCATCCAGATCTGTGAAGTAACTAAAGGTATTAAATACATGTATTGGAGGAAAAGTACACCATTTACCTCTGAATTGTAGTGGAGTAGAAGTAGCATCAAATGGAAATACTCAAGTAAAGTATAAGTATCACAAAAGTGTACTTAAGTACAGTACTTGAGTAAATGTACTTCGTTACTTCCCACCTCTGATATAAGGTCAACTTATTACCGATTATCATGGCCTGAATAAATCAAGATTGCTATGCCTCGAAATCCAGTGAAAAATTGTCACAAACAAAACACATTTCCACATTAAGGCTGTCACAAAATCAGATTTTTATAACCAATTATTGTGGCCATAATAACTCTCTATTTCTCTTGCTTTAATATATCTCATTTTGAAATTGGCCATTAAGGGATCTCTTCCTCTTGTAGAATCCAACTGAAAGGTTTATACGAAATCAAAAGCAATTACAAAAGTAGTCGATGTACAACTATTAGCAATCATGTGGTACTTTCTCTGCTTTAAAAGAAACAGTTCCACCGTGTCACAATGACCACATCGTCTGGAACAGAAACTCCTTTCAGGTTGTTATCAGGCCTGAGGCGTCTCTAAGGCAGGTGTGAGAGTAAAGAAGAAGAAGATGGACCTTTATTGATTGAAATCAGTTTTCCACTCTGATTTTGTATACACACACATGCATGTTATTTCTATACATGCAAATATACACCGTTATATTTGTGCACACATGCCATTTTTTACAGTACACACAGTTATATGTGCATGCTCCTCCTATCCAGGACCAGTCCACATTTATTTTGTTTCCGATCGGGACGTGAATCAGTCCGAAGTCCAAGTCCCTGAACCACTGCCGAAGTGCTTACTTAAGAGACTCTATTACATGAATGCACACAATGTGACAATATCTGGTTTGCTTACTGCACATATTTTCTATTTTATGGCATTCTATTTCAAAGTAAATACTGCTTTATTTTACTATATTTTTTCTTATTTTGTTGTAATGTTATTGTAGTTTTCTTAAAATCTGTGTTTTTTATTTTTATTTAACTTCTATGTATGCACCACGACACCAAGTCAAATTCCAACAATCACAAAGAGATAACTCAGTGCCTCTCATCACCACAGTCTCACGCAGAAATTTCATTTATCTAACAATTTGTTTCCCCATGTTTGCATTAAATGATTGGTTCTTCTGATTGATGTCAAGCTAACAATTTATGGTAGAAATGGAACAAGACATTGAATGATAGCACATACTTTAACATATTCAACTCCTTTCTTTCGACTCAGAAACTGTACGAGAGCATTCGCAACGAGCCTTTCAAAATCCCAGAGGATGATGGGAATGATCTGACTCACACCTTCTTCAACCCTGACAGAGAAGGCTGGCTCCTTAAACTCGGTAAAGCACCTCTCCAAAATAATCAGTTTAAATGAATTATTGTTATTCATTTGGGATGCTAAACTAAAGTGTCCAACCCAATTGAGAAGCGGTTTGAATGTGCTCTGCCTTGTATTTAACGTAATGAGGCTAAGAACAGGAAAGTACAGAGGAAGCGATCGGAAAGTTACCCAACAACGGAGTATACCTTTACGTCTCTGCATGCAAACCACATACTTTCAGAGTTAGGTTATGCAGAAGCTTGTCTTCAAACACATCACCTCAAAAGTTAGTTTTAATGTCCAGGAACCAAACTGACAACAGAGCATTTAGTGCACATAAAGGTCTTCACTTTGTGCTTTCTCTATATTTCAGGAGGTCGGGTAAAGACGTGGAAGAGGCGATGGTTCATCCTGACCGACAACTGTTTCTACTACTTTGAGTTCACCACTGTAAGGCTCTCACAATGCTCCTTTTAAGGCACCTTCACACAGTATCTGAACATCTTTCAGCACTTTTCATTTCTTTTACCATTCACCTATTCTACTGTGAAGCAGGATTGAGTCCCAAACCCGAAAATGAGTCAGTATGTTAGCACTTCCTGTCCCCTCATCTGGAAGTCAAGGTTTTTTTTAATGTGTTTTTGGTTATTATTCTGAAATAATATCAGTTAAAGATTTTAACGTTGCTTACAAGTGTCTAAATGAGACGACTAAATGTCATCACGCCCAACATTAGCCTCCCTTAGCTTAGCGGTGGTGATGTGAAGTCATGTGACCGTGCCGTAGTTCCTTTATAGCCCAACATTAGCCGCCTTTAGCTTAGCGGTGGTGACGTGAAGTCATGTGACCGTGCTGTAGTTCCTTTATAGCCCAACATTAGCGTCCCTTAGCTTAGCGGTGGTGACGTGAAGTCATGTGACCGTGCCGTAGTTCCTTTATAGCCCAACATTAGCCACCTTTAGCTTAGCGGTGGTGACGTGAAGTCATGTGACCGTGCTGTTGTTCCTTTATAGCCCAACATTAGCCACCTTTAGCTTAGCGGTGGTGACGTGAAGTCATGTGACCGTTCTGTAGTTCCTTTATAGCCCAACATTATCCGCCTTTAGCGTAGCGGTGGTGACGTGAAGTCATGTGACCGTGCTGTAGTTCCTTTATAGCCTAATGTTAGCTTTGTACTTAAAAAATCATAAAGTGGTGGAGATTATTATTATTAAATTATTATTGTTATTTCAGTCTCTTCTGCTTCCCCTCCTTTTGCGACGCCAATTCCATTTTTACTCTTCCTTCTTGCCCTCCTGATAGATGCACTTGACTCACTCCATCTTTTTTTTATCTGTGCAGGATAAAGAGCCCAGAGGCATCATCCCTCTGGAGAACCTTTGTGTAAGGGAAGTGCCGTATCCTCGCAAACCGGTAAGATATACTGTCAACAGTGGTTTTCTCTCCAACATGATATTGAACTAGGGGTGTCCATCAAGTTAGGTAAAGAGCATTCAGACTTATAGATTGATTGTTGCTTGGTTTTCTGGTGTCGTCTAGTACTGTCTGGAGTTGTACAACCCCAACAGTCGAGGGCAGAAGATCAAGGCGTGCAAAACAGAGACGGACGGCCGAGTGGTGGTGGGGAAGCACCAATCGTACACCATCTGTGCCGCCAGCGCAGAGGAGAGGGACTCCTGGATTGAGGCCATCAGGTCAGACACACACACACACACACACACACACACACACACACACACACACACACACACACACACACACACAATCTCAAACGGAGTGGTGTGAACCTTGCTGTATCTCAGGATTCTGAAATGAATCTGGGTTCACGATTGGATTCAAATTTAATAATCGATCTTTAATGGATTCTGGATTCATTAAGTTAGGGGGTTTATTCCTGGATCAACGTTTATGTAAAATAACATAATGCTTATTCT
This sequence comes from Dissostichus eleginoides, assembly GCA_031216635.1. Classification (NCBI taxonomy): domain Eukaryota; kingdom Metazoa; phylum Chordata; class Actinopteri; order Perciformes; family Nototheniidae; genus Dissostichus; species Dissostichus eleginoides. Next base: position 37,484,044 of record CM062266.1, on the reverse strand, counting down.
GCTTGTACGATAAAGGAGATGTCCGGTCACCAAGGCGCATTCTAACCTCTCTCCAATTTAAAAAAGATAGACTATACTTTTTTCTCTGGGCACAGCCGTAGTGACAACAGTGAACTTGAACATGTGTACAATCCCTAATGTGAACAGGTTAAATATAGATTTTTCTCAGAACCAAAAAACATTCAGGTGCACTAACAATGCCTTAATCTGAAATTGTAGTGTTATCGATACAATCATTTTATTTTTAATTGCCACGGAAATAACAATGTGGAAAGACAACTATGCTGTAAAAATAACTCAAAGGTGGAGAAGTTAGGTGACAAATAAGTCAACTTTTGGGTTAAAATACTAAGTGATGTGTTAAATAAATCAATTGTAGTTTAGTTTCCCCAAGAACAGCTGTATCCTGGGTGAAAGTCCTGCATAAGGACTGATACAAGTGCATTACCCGATAAACATTCCTGTTGTCATCTTACAATATACAAATGTATATATAAATAGTTATCACCGCAATGAAACATATTGAATTCAGTCTTAATTTACATTATTTAATTCCATATTCTGTTATTGTACATATCCCATATTCTATTGACATGTATATAGAATTGTTGCACTACTTTTTATTTTGTATTTTGTATTTTATTATATATGTTGCATCATTGGAGGAGCTCAGGTCAGAAGAATTTCATTGCCATTTCTACACTGTAGCTTATGAGCATATGAGAATAAGACCTTTGAATGTTGAATCTTTGAATCTAGTTGTTGAGGTAAAGCAGTTTGTGAGAACAGCCTGCATCACAAGCACACACACACACACACACACACACACACACACACACACACACACACACACACACACACACACACACACACACACACACACACACACACACACACACACACACACACACACACACACACACACACACACACTGCAGCAGTGGTGTCTCAATAATGACGCTCTTCCTCTACTTCTAACAGGGCGAGCATCACCAAGGATCCGTTCTACGACTTGGTCTCAGTCCGTAAGAAGAAAGTGATAAACCAGGCTGTTCAGGACTGAGCGCCCCCCCCCCCTGCATGGATTTTAATATCCCCACCCCACACACACTGGTATTCAGCCCCCACCACCCTTTAAGTTGGTGCAACACAACTGAGCGAGAACACTGGAGGCTAAAAGAGTGACTTCTCTTTCCACTTCCCCTTTGTACAGACTGAGCTGAAGGGTGTCAAAGGTGAAAACGTTGATTCAAATCTGTTGAGAGTTAGTCAATATATCTTCTGCTGTCTTTGCTCGATATCCATCTCTTACGGTCTTAGTCTTTTTAGAATCAGGCAGAGAAATAAAGCATGTGTGGAGCAGTGTATGGATGCTGTAAAAAGGGAAGATTATTCAGAACAGTTCTCATAAGGCTCAGAAATTGACATTTACAAGTACCAGTAATCTGCTTTACTTGCGTCCAGTGGATCATTATTTCTAGCGCTTAACCTAACGTTACTCTTCCTGTCATCATTGCTTAAAGGTGGGGTAGGTAAGTTTGAGAAACCGGCTCGAGATACACTTGTTGTTATATTCCATGGAATGCTCTTAACATCCCGATAGCAATGAATATCTTCAGTGCTTTGACAACAAATCCATAAAAAATGTCATCTGTGGAAGCCGTAGTACTGTAAAAAGCACGACCAATCATCTGAGCCGGCCCGGCTAAAGTAACTGGATGGCCTACCTGCCTGTCAGCCTTCCATCTGTGCACAAACTTATCTCGTGCCCTCATTGGTCATGTGCACGTTCGTGTGTTGGAGGAGGGGCACTGTGAGGAAGTGGCAGATTTCTTCCGGCTGTGTATTTTCAAATTCTAGCGCACTCGAGCTGGTTTCTCCAAAATTACCTACCCCACCTTTAAGCTTCATTTTGTAAATAAAGATAATTTTTTAAGCCTTTAAGATCATTATTTTGATGTAGTTGTACTATTTCAGGGACTTTTTTTTACTTAGAATACTTGTTCTAATCAGACCAAGCCTGTAATATTTGACTTACCTTTATAGCACAGTGCAATAAGTGCAATATACATTATGTCCTGATTTTATTTCATTACAATGCATACACTGTAATTATATGAAATACAGCGTTTAGCTTTACCTTGTTTTGTGTTCTCAGTGTTATAAGGATTGCATTTGTTGTTTTTTTATCATGATGTATTTAATAAAAAGTATTCCATTGCTCTTTGACATGCAACACTGGGTCCTGATTTTGCGTGACAGCTGTTTCCTGAGTCTGAAAACCATCAGACCACACCTTTCTCATATTATGGTGTTTGTGTGTGCTCAGTTTCTTGTGTTTTTCATGAAGAGTGAAACCACCTTTTTTTCCCTGAGCAATATCAAATATAGAGGATTAGAAAGCATCTAATAGTATCGCACTAAAACAAGTTATAATCAGCTTCCTCTGGGATTTTGAATGTATTAAATTGTCATAAACAGTATTCATATTTAACACCTTGTTCTGGACGTTGTATTGAAGAGATGTGATGAATGTAATCTTTTTAAGATATTTGGTTTACCGATCAAGAACTAACCCAATGCTCATAAAACATAAGTAAAATGTACCTTCACCCGTGTTGAGTTAGACATTTAAACACCCGAAAAAACTCAAATTCCACGAGTACTTTCTTCCTTTTTTTTGTATTTCAAGTCTCCTATAATAAATGGAATGGATCGATTTCCAAAATGTCATTTTCATTCAGAATTTCTCGACAAAGTCACAGATTATAGGCTCAGAAATACTTCAATTGTTCACCTAAAAAAGAAGCCTACATAGTTTTAAGTCCCCTCCCGAAATGTTAAGATATTTAACATATATATTAATATAACAATTGGTCTCCAATGTGTTTTCTAATAAAGAATGAAAACTGTTAACAATCCTTAAAATAACTCATTGTGTGACTGAGGACTAACTATCATATGTTGTGAGGAGAAGTTATTGTATTAAAACGTGTGTCTTAGTTGAGTAATGTAAGGAGAGTTTGGCAAATATAATTAAATGTATTAAAATAAAACACATTTTTCTGACCTTGTTTAAACTCTGTGTTTTGGCGTAAACAATAAGAAGCAATTCTAGCAGGAAATAACATGTGCATGCCTCCCGTGTTTGTGTCAGTCTATATATGAGTTAACGCCTCTTCGTGCTGCAGCTCTGACTTCCTGTTTCAGTGTTGCACCACATCTACCCCCCCCCCCCCCCACCCTCACCTCACCTCTGAGTTCCCATCAGGCCGGTGGTAAAAAGAGAAGCGGGGGGGCAGCTAGCGTTAGCTTTGTGCACTGCAATCATCAGTTTTGCATCTTACTGTAGATATTGATGTCTTTCACCACCAGGTGGAGCTATCATCTCAGTGATGGTTCATCTATGACTTTATGTAGATTTTAAAAAGCCTAGAATTTCCATCACAGAAATGTAAAAGTAAAGTAAAAATAAAGAGCTTTTTGAACATTAAAGCATGGAGACATGTCACAGTAGAGACACTACATACTGATATACACCTGAACATCAGCAGGAGAGGACTCTTTAAAGTAGAGACACTATACTGATATACACCTGAACATCAGTAGGAGAGGACTCTTTAAAGTAGAGACACTAAATACTGATATACACCTGAACATCAGCAGGAGAGGACTCTTTAAAGTAGAGACACTACATACTGATATACACCTGAACATCAGCAGGAGAGGACTCTTTAAAGTAGAGACACTACATACTGATATACACCTGAACATCAGCAGGAGAGGACTCTTTAAAGTAGAGACACTACATACTGATATACACCTGAACATCAGCAGGAGAGGACTCTTTAAAGTAGAGACACTACATACTGATATACACCTGAACATCAGCAGGAGAGGACTCTTTAAAGTAGAGACACTACATACTGATATACACCTGAACATCAGCAGGAGAGGACTCTTTAAAGTAGAGACACTACATACTGATATACACCTGAACCTCAGCAGGAGAGGACTCTTTAAAGTAGAAACACTACATACTGATATACACCTAAACATCAACAGGAGAGGACTCTTTGAAGTAGAGACACTACATACTGATATACACCTGAACATCAGCAGGAGAGGACTCTTTAAAGTAGAGACACTACATACTGATATACACCTGAACATCAGCAGGAGAGGACTCTTTAAAGTAGAGACACTACATACTGATATACACCTGGACATCAGCAGGATAGGACTCTTTAAAGTAGAGACACTACATACTGATATACACCTGGACATCAGCAGGATAGGACTCTTTAAAGTAGAGACACTACAGTACATACTGATATACATCTGAACATCAGCAGGAGAGGACTCTTTAAAGTAGAGACACTACATACTGATATACACCTGAACATCAGCAGGAGAGGACTCTTTAAAGTAGAGACACTACATACTGATATACACCTGAACATCAGCAGGAGAGGACTCTTTAACATCAATCATTAAAAGCTGTTCATTATCAGAAACCATTTATTGCGCACATTGTAGAAGAGATCCCACAAATACAATGTGTAGCAAATGGACATTGAAATAAACACTGTACAATATTATTTCACAGATATTACTAACAATATATTTTAGTACTGTACACATACGAAAGCCCACAATGCACCATAACAACAGGGGTGATGCAGGTAGATGTGACACATTGGTTTGGTAGATTAGTCAAAAGGAGAAATAAATCAAAGCCTGAGAAGTCTATTTCAGATTTCTCAATGAGGGTTTTACCAATTTAAATCCTTGCTCAGGACTCAGCTGTAGTTCACCTTTGGAAGTTTGAGGAGGTGTATTAATGTTTAACCTTATAAAAAAAGGTTCTTTAAATGATCTAGTACTTCAATTTGCAGGAATAAAACTCTAGTAATGCTCAATTTAGATTGAAAGCATGCTTTAGACAAACCCTATATTCATAGATCAACATACAGAGCAATCAATCACAGGCTAAAATCTGCTTCAACCTCTCTGCACACCATCAGGGTTACAGATAACCTCTAGCATATTGATTTTGGAGTCAATATTATATATTTGGCACCATCTCCAAATGTGTCAGTGCACTAAGAACTGTACATTCATGTGGTCTCTCTGTAAGGCACTGATAAAGCACTTGTATTGCACAGTTTAAGGTCAGTGTTACAAAAGTCAATTTGTAATCCATTTTTCAAAAAGATGTAGTTCATGTTGTGGTCAGACAGCAGCAGGTTCTCCTCAGGACAGTTTACAACCTTTCCCTCCACCGTGACTCTTAACACCTGAATAACAACAAAAAACAAAAACATAGTTAGAAAGAGATAGGAGGTATGAGCATGTAGAATCAATCAGTTACTATAAAATACTAGACTAGGTGGGTTTATTTTGTATAATATAAGGACAACATCAGATAACTGGTTTCCAAATCTTTGGGCGTATTACACTTAAAACTAAGATAAGGCTTCCTGTGACTAGAGGTGGAAAACGCTCCAGTCTTTTACTTAAAGAGGCCCCATTTGGGGTTTTCTATTTCCTGTAGTGTTATATAGGTTTATGTGCAGAATATGTCCCCTTTAAGTTAGTCACAATAGTACAGTGTAAAAGTACTCTTTTCCAAGTAAAAGTCCAAAAAGTCCTTAGCATCTAAGTATTTTACAAGTTATCTTACATGCTGTGTATTGTGTATGTCACATTGCCCTATGTTTTGTAATAATGTCTTTATGTTTAGGTCTCAAGGTGGATTTGGAGACGATGATTCTAATACACCCGTAAAAAGACGGATTATACCGCTGTGGTTGTAGTTGGGAACCACTGGATAAGGTTATTTGTACATTCTGGATTCAAACTTTATATTTTCCATTGTTCCTGACTTACTCTCGTTGTCCTGTGTGGTGTTGACGGACTGCCTGGAGTTATCAAGTGAGTGGTTTCTAAATCTTTGGGTGTATTACACTTAAAACTAAGATAAGGCTTCCTGTAACTAGAGGTGTGAAACGCAAACTAAAGGGGCCCGATTATGCTTTTTGGGCTTTTCCATTTCCTGTAGTGTTATATAGGATTCTGTGCATGTAAATGGTCCGCAAAGGCTAAAATCCCTGTGTTCCAATCAGAGGGAGTTTCTCTCCCACACAGCCCTGGATTCAAACTTTATCTACTAATATTCCTGACTTACTCTCGTTGTCCTGTGCGGTGTTGACGGACTGCCTGGAGTTTGTCCTCAGGCCCAGTTTAGGCAGCCTCCTCTTGGACGGAGACTTCACGATGACCTTGACGTCGTCCTCGTTCTCGTCCGTCCTGTTGCTCTCTGAGGGTTCGGAGCTGATATGGTCCGCAAAGTTGGTATCCAAAATATTCCTATTGGACAATTTCCTCCTGAAGAACTTCGACTTCCACCCGCCCCACCCCTTCTTGTCCTGCTGCTGGAGTCCGTTTGTCCTCTTGAAGCTGTCTCCAGGATCCTCAGAGGGCAGGGGACTCAGACGGTCCATCCTCTCGCTGCTGGTCACTCGTGGTCTTCCAACTCCCATCTCATCAAGATCATCCGGCAGAGCTAACCCTCTCTTGGGTCCTGGTTCTTGGAGAGACCCTGTTGGACGCTGGAAGTCCCCGAACGCCAGTGCGTATTTGGGGTTGTAGTACTTGTGTGCAGGAACCTTGATTGTAGCATTGCGCGAGTCCCCTATACTGACCTGGAATCGGGAGGTTGTCGCCGGTAGAGGCGGGCGTTTGGGAACCACTTTGGAGTGTAGGGTGGCGTTGATAGCAGGTTTGGTAACGTGGAACTCCTTGTAGAGATCCACCTTCTCGGAGACGGCGTAAAGCTCTCGGAAATCCTGATCGAAGGAGTCCACCACCTGCCCCGTCATCACCGTGATCATGTTCCGGTCGATACGAGACGTACACCACGAGAAACTGAGACAGAGACGGAGGGTACAACAGTTATTAGATAAAGTCCTAGAAAGACAAGGTAAACTTAACTAATGTGCAATTAAAAGAGAAGGATTGTTTCGGCGAAAACTAAAAGGTACAGGAATCCGTTTTGGTTTCTAGACCCTGGTTCACGGAGGATACCAAAAAAGTCCAAGAAAGACAAGGTAAACTAATGTGCATTTCAAAAAGAGGAATACTTTCGGCGAAAACTAAAAGGTACCATGGGGTCAGATTAGAACTTTCCAAAGGGGGGTTCGTTTAGCATGAAACACTTGAAATAACTAAAGGATAAGAAACATTTCAGATGTGTGTATCTCACACTGCACTGTAACTTTAATTCATGTACCTGTGTTATTCAGGTTTGATTATCTTTGCTTTTAAATGAGTGTTTTTAAATGCCATTTCATAATATGTTTCTTAATGTCTTTCATTTTTGTAAAGCCTTGTGTTGAAAGGTGCTATATAAATAAACGTGCCTTGCCTAAAGTCTGTGTACTCATTCATAACTTGAATTTAGAGTGAACTGTACATCTTATTATTACACTGCTTAGAAAAAAAGATGGCGCCGGTGATGATGGCTGCTGTGTGTTTTTTCGCTTTATTTCAATGTTTGTTTACTTTTCGTTGTGCTTTTAACTTTGTCCGATTTCTATTCTATTTTATTTGTATTTAATTCCACTATTTTATCTGTTGTAATGTGTTGCGCTGTCGGAGGAGCCTGTGACCTCAGATTTTCATCTGCACTGTAGCTATGTACGTGTGACAATAAAAGCCTTGAATGAATTTTGAATCCAGTGGAATACTTGATTCTAATTGGTCAATTTGGACATTTCGGAGGTTGATAATGTCTAAGGAGAACTGACCCTTTGCTAATGGCTCGGAAAGGACTGGTTTTCATGGAAAACAAAATGTGAACAGACTTGGACATTTACAGAAAACATAAATCAGGTGTAATGTCAGCTTCTCGTCCGGCTCAATGACCTCCTGTTGGTGGTTCTGTTTCTCTTCATGACCGCCTCGCTGCACATTATCCCTTTCATATTAAAAATACTTAACACTCTGGGACACTTTACACAAGAGCTGTATAGAGTGTTGAAGTCAGACCTCACCTGTAGGAGCCAAACGCCACTTTGTCCCCGTCGATGAGCATGTATTTATTACAGAGGGCGCCGGGCACTTTGCCAAACGACAAACCGAATCCAACGCCCTGAAGAGTTCTGGTTCTGATGTTCTGCAGACACACAGTTTAGGATTAGGGTTGTATCAGGAGCATTACCTTGCTATCTGTCTGTGCTACGTTCATGTCTTTATGTTAAAGTACGTGAGGGTTAGTGTGGCGGCTATATTCCCATTGAATACGGCCACTCTGTATGATTCTGTGAGCAAAGTTTATCCTCAGTCAACAAAATATATCAGAGATAAGCTCACCCCCATTGTCATGCTACCAAACCTCCACACACACCAGGTGCCCTAAATACCATTAACCACACCCATGTGACAATTACCATAAACAACCCATTACAAGTATGTGTGGTGTTAACAAATAATGAAGATAATATAACTATAAACACAGGCTACCACAGCATTTTGGCTCCTACAGTTAGGGTTGTAACAGGAGTATTCTTTTTCTAGCTGTCTGTGCTACATTAAAGGTCCCCTATTATACAGTGTTTCATCAATATATCACAGGTCTCAGATATATCCAGAGCCTGTTTCTGATTGGCTGAAACACCAAACAGATCATTGCAGCATCCCATAATCCCCTCTGTTTCAGCCCTGTTTCCAAAGTGCTGATTCTCTGTCTGTTACTTTAGATGAAAATAAGGAGCCCCTCCCCACGCCCCTCTGAGAGAGATTTGGTTCAAAAGAACACAATGGTGCTCTAGGAGGAGATTCAGGTGATAAGGTGGGGGGGGGGGTTACCTTGGTTGCTGATTGGCTAATGGTTACACAAGCCAAAACATTGTGATGACATCATAAAGTGGCCAAAATCTGATCAGCTCATTTTCAGACAGGTTTTTATAGAAATGGATCAGGAGAAAAAGAGAGAGAATCTTTGTTCCTGAAACTTTCAGAGTCTCTTTACACAGAGGGGACACATGTTGATGTAGAAGAGACATGAAGAAGAGGGGACACATGTTGATGTAGAAGAGACATGGAGAAGAGGGGACACATGTTGATGTAGAAGAGACATGAAGAAGAGGGGACACATGTTGATGTAGAGGAGACATGAAGAAGAGGGGACACATGTTGATGTAGAAGGGACATGAAAAAGTGCATAATAGGTGACCTTTAAGTAATGCTTAAGTAATTCCAAATATTAATTGAAATGCTTTTATAGATTTAGAAAATGTTTTTATTGATTTAAAAAATAGTAGGCTATTATTGATTTGAAATGACATGCATCCGCTAAGAAGAATTGTCCGTTGTTACCGTTTGAACTACGTAGCAACGGCAGGAACTGCTTCAATAGCGTTTTTGCGGAGCTTTTTGATAACAGATTTGAAAACATCGTTGCTTGCTTTAAAAGTAGCACAATTCATGATGTCAAAGCTTGGAAAGTATCTAGATATCCCTGCCCTAATGCCAAAGGAACTGCACACTGAATATGTGTCGCCGTTTGATGTCTATGTCTGGACCGTTGCGTAAAAAGGAGGGTTTCTGCCCCGTTACTTCTCCGCTCATTTCTTGTCCCAGTTTGAAAAGCAAACTGTATACAGTTAAATCGACCGGACTTCTTTCTGCAGATGTGAGCGTCCTTAACAACGGTCAATAAGTCCTTGAGTCTGTCTGTTCTGGATTAACAACGTTTCAAGCCATGTAATAAAGTGTGTTCTTCTCACCCGGAGGTGCTGTGCTCCAATCTGTAGCCGGTGGCAGATATCCAGGAAGTGCGGCGTGGCTTTGTTCTCCAACAGGATGTAAACGGGAACAGAGCGACGAGAGGCGGCGTCCATCAGGTCCTGAAGGATCTGCACGTCTGTCAGCATGTCCATCACGATCGCTATCACCTGCAGGAGGAAAGGAAGTGATCAATCTGCAAACAATATCTCAATAATGGCATGGATTTTTTGTGATTTTTGCTCATTTGTTAGAAGTTCAGGGAAAAATCACTTTGACTTAAGTTACCAGACTCTTGAATATTAATCTCAATAATTGATTATATTGTACAATCAAAAAGTTTCAGTCTTTTTCACATGTTGTTATGTTGCAGTCTTGTGCTCAAACTGTTTGAGTCAAATGATTCCCTCGTCAATATGCACCCAATATCTGAAAATGCAATGCAAGGGAAAATTAAGATTTTTGGAGATTTTTTCAAATATATTAGAATTAAAGTGACAAATCTCATCACGTATGTATATGCCTCCATCACAACATACTTTATGTTGCCCTTCCGTGTATAAATTGTATGTATTTATCACGATCGCTATCACCTGCAGGAAGAAAGGAAGTATTGAAATATTTTAAAACAAAACAGCGATCTATATAACCCCTTTTTGGATGTGTAATTGGGTAGATCATTTGTTTATATATAATTTGTAAGTCAATGGTATTTTTGTTCATCAATTTGATACTGCTTAAGTTTGTACAGTATCATATCTTTTTTCATTTCATTATTATTATTTGTTTGTATTATTGTTTTACACGTTCAAAATAAATCAAATCAAACAAAAAATAATACTACGCTTTGAGTGATTAGTCTGACTTTTTCACATTGTGTATTGTTGCAGCCTTCCTTTAAGACTGTTCAAATGTTTCGCTCATCAATCTGCAATCAATACCCCATAATGATAAAGTAAAAACCTGATTTCTTGAGAATTTTGCAAATTTGTTGGTTAAAAAACGGAAGTTTCCAGACGCGTAGCTATGGCAGTGATCATATATTATTGGCTTTTATTATCGATATTATTATAAAAAAATGTTTATAGTAGTTATATTATTTGTGGTGTTTTTTCTTTTTATTATTATAATGAATTATTTAAGTAGTAGTTATATTCTTTTTGGTGTTATTATAATTATTAGTATTATTATTTATTTGTAGAAGTAGTAATATTATTTGTTGGTGTTTTTCTCGTTTTTATTATTATTATTATTATTTTTAAAGTAGTATTAATAAAACACACCTGTCTATATAAAGTCTCACAGATAACAATGCACTGCCATGAGGTCGATTGTGTCGAGGCACTGATCTGGGAATTCACATTTAAAAATGCATGAAATTGTTCCCGCTGTTGGGTCTTTTTAGCTAAACTCTGGCAGGAAGTAAAACACATACTGTATCAACCACAAAGGAAGAAACATGAGCTCAGACTCACTGCTCTGCCTCCCATCCATGTCACCTTTGTAAGGCTAAGAAAGAACATGAATGACATCAGACAGAATGTTTTATTGCAGAGCTCACAGAGAGTTAGCTGCTGAGATCTGTGTAATCGCTCCGCTGTGTTCCCGTCAGGCTGACACATCACAGAGACCGAGCTTTACGACAACAAAAGGAGATCAGCTGAGGAATTAAGGACTTAAATGTGTCTTCAGAAATGTTTCCCCACAGCGTTCAATGTCTCCTCTGTCAGGCCACTGGGGTTATAGAGGCTTGTACTTTGCTTTTACAAAATAAAGACAATTCCAAGTAGTTGTGTGGGTAGGCAAAACCAAACAGACGTCCAAATGACGACTGCTAATACTGATAATGATAGTGATTCAGTGCAATGACGGACATCACCTCGTCTTACTGTGCTGTATATTTGGTTAGATGTTTTGCTTTTTATTGTTATTCATGCACCATATATTAACGAATGTCAAAAAGCCAATCTAAGCCTCCTGAAGGCCCCCAAGAGGCTGACATGTTTATTACAGACATGTTAATATTATAAGCCTTAGTGGTTAAAGTATGTCCACCACCAAAAAGAAGAGGCATCAAGATTAAAAAAGGAGAAACTCCATATGGAAGGAACACAGGGATTTCAGCCTTTGCAGACCATTTACATGCACTCAAACCTATAGAACACACTACAGGAGAGGGAACAAATATTTGTGTTGGCCTTATTGCAGCACATATACACAATCATAGGGTTCATGCATGTAAACTAAAGTGTTTAACAGGCAGATAGATGTTTAAAAGTGGATTTTTTTAGACAGAAGTTAATAATAATAATAATACATGTTATTTATAAAGCACTTCTCCAGAGGCCTGTACTACGAAGCCGGATTTTCTCTTAGCGAGCTAACTTCAGGGTAAACTCTGGGTCTCCGGTCCTACGACGCTGGTTCTCTTTTTAGCGGGCTAGATCTCCATGGTAACTTATGCTGAGCGGCTAACCTGGTCCGGAGCAGGTTAGGTTGCAGGCTAATTAAGAGATCAACTCAGTGAAAGCACCGCCTGCTGACCAATCAGAGCTCAGTGTGCGGAGTTTAAAGCGATCAAGTCATATTACAGGATAAAGGAAATACAGAAAAACTGGCGTTGCAGGAAAGACGGCCGGCAAAAATCACCGACTGTGTGAACGTGAACATTAATAGAATATCACCTCCCATCTTCAGAGCAATCTGACTATTATAACATTAGCGTTAAGAAAGCTTACTTTAATATCTGCCACAACATAAGTAACCGGATCAAAGTAACATTACTTACAGTCCGCGGCACTGTGAGTGCAGAGGTCGATATGTCCCATTATCATTCATATCACATCATATCACAACATAATGTATCATATATCTCCTTATCTGAGTCAGCTTCTTGAGCCGTATCTGGCCGTGTCACTCACAGTGTCACATACTGTATGCAGTAGTGTTGTCACGATACCAACATTTTGGTTTCGATACCGATACCAAGTCAAGAATTGCGCACACCTAACTAGATAGGACACGGCTGGCTTGAGTGATCCACTTGATAACCCGCGTCGTAGGAACGTTTAGCGAGAGCGCGTATGTTTTGGACTAGGCCAACCGGCTAACTCAAACATATCCAGGTTATGTTGAACCGGCTTCGTAGTACAGGCCTCAGGTGCTCAAAGGGCTTTACAAGCAGGTAGAGAACAATAACAACACAAGTAAAAAGTGCTAAACTATAGGTGGAATAGGGGCGAGGGGTTAGTGGATTACAGTGGCGAGCCGTGACTTTTATACCTAGGCCCTCTGGCCCCCACCCCTTCCCTCGAAAAAAAAAAAAAAAGAGTGATTACGTCACAGCGTACTTCAGCGGAATATCAAAACAACGGCCCGGGGTGCAAAACGCATCAATGACAGCGACCCTCTACACACAGAACAACACCTGTAAATAACCCAATTTGTGTTCTTTTAAATTGAAAAGGATATTGTTGTGTTGGTTACTTTCGTTGCAGTTCTATGTCTTAAGTGTAATTTGGCATGCTTTTATTTTGAAGGCGAGTTTACGCTGTTGACAGGAAGTTGTTGTTGCTATGGAAACAAGAAAAGCTTCACAGCGGGCGGAACTTGTCATAAAGTCCGCGATAATAAAACCCACCCATTTAGAGGGAAGATATGATTGGTCAATTGTACTGTCATTTGACATCACTCTCTCGTTCAGTTACTGTTGCGAGCCCTCCGTGAATTTACAGCAGGACCACCAATCAGCTCCTCTCTTCACAGTAACTGGCAGAGACGGCTAAAGCTTCTTTCATTTAACCCTTCACATTCAAACAGAAACTGAACAGGCAGATTCGAAGGATTTATTTCTTTGGACATTTTATTTTAAATACAATTAAATCAAGTTATTTTTGGTAAAACTAATGACAAATATAACTAAAAATATTATTTTGTAGAATATCTTAGGCCCTCAGAGAGGGCCTAGAGGGCCCTGACGGCTCGCCACTGGTGGATTAGGAGTTGAAGGCAAGAGTGAAAAGATTAGTTTTGAGGGCTTTTTTGAATGATGTGAGAGTGTTGGAAGATCGGACGTGGCTGATGCATGTTATATTCATATAATACACTTTATATGATGTTTGGGATGAATAAAAATAAGAAAGAAAAAGGGAGAATGTTCTTTCAAACATGTAGGGACATGTTCAGATCAGAGGAGGGAGGGTTACTCCACTGTTCTCTGGGAAGCAAAGTGGAAAAAATGTCTCTTAAAATCAACTGTTCCTCTGTCCTGTAGTTTCCACAGAGAGGAGAAACCGAGACGTGTTTTGACTTGAACATTTTTTAAGAATTAAGATGTACAGATGATTAGGTTTGTTCCAGCAGAACTGGGTGTGTTGTTTTCAGTATTTGTTTCTATTCTGAGAAATCTCCTGGTCTTTCTGATAAGATAAAACCAGGTGTGTTGCATTCCACAGGTGCTTTTCTATTTCACTTTTACTTTGTCTGACAACCTTGGAAACACACTTACACATTTAAAAATGGGGTATGATATGGAGTTAAAGAGGCCCTTTTTAGGCCTTGTGGGGTTTTTCCCTTTCCTATAGTCTGTTAGATTGTGTATTATTATTATTATTATTTAGGCCTTGTAACTCATTCAGCAGCACTTACAATGGTATGATCTTGCTTGAAGTGAATATATCTGCACTTCCTTGTTGTTTCAGAGTTTGAAACGTCATGTTTTTTTGCACTTATTGTAAGTCATTGTGGATAAAAGCGTCAGCCAAATATAATGTAATGTAGTATAGGTTTCAAGTGCATGTAAATGGTCTGCAAAGGCTAGTTTTTCCCCCCCACCCGGTCTGAAGCGCCTCCATTGGACTCCTTTGTTTACTTCTGGAACATAGTGACATCACTATGGGACACTTGCACTTCTATTGGCTAGCGCTCCAACACGTTGTACCTGATAGGCTAAGGGGCAGGACATCTCCAAGTAGTTGACCAATCACAAAGCACAGGCAGTATGATCAAAATAAAGAGCTTTTTGAACATGGAAACATGTCCCTATAGAGGCACAACATACAGATATACACCTGAACAGACGCATATTAAAGTGGGCTGCCAGTTCTTATCCCTGGTTTATTATCAATGTTTACAAAAGGAAGTGTACTAATGGTCAAGGTCAAAAGTCAAAAAGGTCAAAGTCAACTTTATTGTCAATCTCAAAATATGTTTGAACACACAGAAAGATCGAAATATTATTTCCCATAGTCCCGAGGTATAAAAAACTCACACATTAAAATACAAGAACTCTCAATAATTTACAAAATATGTGCCACATTCCTGCAGTATGACCAACATGGAAAAGGTAATAATAAAGATGTGTACTGACAGATGTGCGTACAGCTTTTTATGTTTAATTTTGCTTCAGGCCCTTCCAATGCACGAGAAGGACAGAAGGCTGAGAGAGAACACGAGGAAACAAAAGACGTTTATAAATAGAAAACAGAAAGTGTACAGGGAGGGAATTCCTGAGAAGCGTTTGACACAAGCGTGCGTCTTGTGTCAAACGTGTTTTTAAAGAGGCATACAGAGTCGTCAGTGTTGCTGTGAGGAAAAGATGACTCAGCAGAGCTCTGGCGCTCCATGACTAAACATTACGACGGAAAGTCAAACACAAAGAGCCTCTTCAGAGTCTTTGAGCCTCTTCAGAGTCTTTGTTTCTGTGTGAGGAATTATTCACGCTAACACTCGTCCACTCCGCCTTTAATCGACTGAGTGACTGAAAACCCTGTTTCCTTAAAGAACAGGGTCTCAATAAGTTAATGTAAGACTTTAAAAATCTCTTTAAGACCAAAAACAAGTCAAACGTTTACTGTAATATCCATTTGACTTGTCATACTTTATATAAAGGATAATTATTATGAATGAAAAGGAGTCCTAGAGACACTTTCGTACATGACTGTATTGATCTGTGTATACAGGGCCGCCCCTCCCTACAGGCCGATCACGCAGACTGCGTGGGGCCTCACCTCGGAGGGGGCCTTAACTTGCGGAGGATTCTTCATTTTGTGGGGGGAGCATCATCTGAAGCATTTGCGGCGCACCTACAGCCACAGACGGACATATATGTCCGTCATTTAATTGACTAATCGACCATGTTCTGTGAGTGGTCGACAACTACTCTAATCTAGCAGTAGTGATTTAAAAACATCCCTGGAATTGATGATTTTAATCTATAAGAGAGGTTTCATTCTCATGACTGATCTCTTCAGTCCAATGTCAATAATGGAGTCCAGCCACACCTCACTGAACATGTTTTTACTATAATCAGATGACACTCTCTTATCCTGTCCTCTCTACATCCGTCAATGAATGCTTCATCAGAAAAGTGTCTTTATCTGACAGCAGTCCTCCAGCAAAGGGACGCTGCACCCCCCCCCCCCCCCCCGACGCTTGCGACACAGAGGGCCTCATCATATAACTTTGCGTGGGGCCACAAGTTGGCCCTATGTGTATAAATATAGAACTATAATAAAAAATATGACAAAAATATATATAAATAAAAAGGTACCAAAAAGTACTAGAAAATTACAAAATACTATGAAAAATTAAATATGTGAAGTATATCAGGAATTAAAGTGGACAAAAGGGGTAGCACTGAAACTATTATTATTGTTGTTGTTATTATTAATATCTTAAAATAGTTCTCTATCGGTGTTTTTAATTGTTGTTTTACTTTCATGTATGCACCACGACATCAAGTCACATTCCTCATAAGTGTCAACCCACCTGGTGATAAACCTGATTCTGATTCTGATTCATTATTAATATATCGATATGCTCCTGTCCCCCTCACCTTGCTGGCCTCCTGGATCATCTTCCTCACGACCATCTTGATGTGAGGTCCGTTCTCTTTAGGCGGGTGTGTGTGCACTGCCACGCGCGTCACTCCCTTGAAGAACCCCCCGCTGGGCCAGCCGATATCCAGCGGCGGAACATCCGTGTCCGACATCTGGGGCCAATAAGTGGATTGGACCCCTGAATCATGGTCTGTCGGATCCGGAGTACTGCTACTTTCCTCTGGATTCGAATCGTACATTTTGAAGGTGTTTACCAGCAGCTTCACCTCCCTCGCGGACAGGAAATCGGTGATTTTGTCCTCTTGGAGTCGCATTTTGAAGGCTCCGTCGCCATTCCTCAGCAGCTCCTCTATGGCAGATCGTTGCGCTTCGCTGTAGTAAAACTCCGGTTTGTTCTCCGGGACATTGGCTCCGATGTGGCCGTCCTCCATGCACGTAAGCTGGGACTCGGCCATGGCTGAGGGTCGGTCCTCCTCCCTGGAGCTCAGGTGTATTAATGATGCCTCACCTGAGCTGTTTGACGCCCGACAGGTGAGGTAAAGCTGGGGAAACTTTGTTCTTACCTGTCCGGCTGGGAGAGAGCTGGGGCTCCCGGGAAACTCAATGCTGCCTTCAGGTGCATATGGGAAAACAGCAACTCTTCCTGTCTCTCTAGGGAGAAAATGACTGAATGGAAAGGAGGAAAACTTAAGGATTGATATTATATCTGGGAATTGTTTACGCATTTTATGGAAAATTAGGATATGTTTAAAATATTAAACAACAAGGAAAACCTTTTTGACTTTTTTATGATGATTATTATTATCAAAATAATTTCTATTTATTTTTTAATATCATTATTTAAATTTACTTTTTTGTTTAGTTGTAATATTAAATAATGCTCATTATCAGTAGGAGTACAATAATTATTTGTTATTGTTTTTATTATTGTTGTTGCTGTTATAATTTAAATTTAAAAATCTTTGTTTATTTGTATTATTAAAATATTATGAGTACAATACATTTACTTTATTTTTTTATTGTTATGATTGTTGTTGTATTTTAAAATTATTATTATTATTTTAATTCTGTTTTATTTTTATTTTTTTTATCTGGATCAATTGTATTATTACATAATTATTATTACCAGTATAACACTTAGTATTTATAGTATTTTTATTATTATAATTTTAGTTAGTTTAGTTTACTTTAATTCAAGTCATATCAGCATTTGTCTTTTGTATATAATTTAGTACTTAAGTGTATTTTCTTCGTGCGTCTTTCAATGTGGAAATGTATAAAACCTATTGTAAAAACAGCAAAAACCCAACAGAATAAACACAGGCCCGCCAAAAGATTCGGTCATTGAACACATCGACATTTCCTGTTGTTATTTGACATCTGTACTTATATCTTAACCCTCAAATACTGTATGTACACATCTTTTTAATAAGGTAATAATAACATGAGATTCCCAAGCAGAATGTCCCAAGATGGTCCTTGAACGCAGCACAGGCTGACTGACACACTTTCTATTTCTCTTCCAGTAAACTGTTCCAGTCCATGAAGCAGACTCAGCTCCTCCCTGCTAATAAACTGAGATATGGTAGGTAATATTTAACACCGTCAAAGAAAGAATAACAAACTTCACTAATCTCTGTTTGTTCTGCTGTGTGCGTGCAGTGGTCATTAGGCTCATTAGGGTCAGGTAGGGCACAGCCCCACCTAGTGTCAGCAGAAAGTAATGCAAATAATAATTCCCCAAATATGTAAAAGAAATACATTTTAAAATATATGTTAAGATCATGTTTAATCATCTGATTCGTCTGTACATTGCTGTGTTAGTCTGCATTCTTCTAATGAGTGTCTACAGTGTGCCTATTGAGCCGTGTTGAGCGACGTGGGGCAAGCCCCGATCTAGCCCCTCTCTCTCTGCGGTTAAAATGAATGGGTGCTGTAAAAACTACACTGCGCATCCTCAGAGTATTTTTCTATTCAATCTGTGCGGCAACAAAATAATCACCATAGAGGCACTGTGCTGGCATACCCACCAAACGTCATCTCATAATTCAGAGAGCTCATTGGCTGTAAGTACGTGTGCCGCGAAAAGTGTAGTTGTGACGAGGAGACGAGAGAGAGCAGCGTATAGCGATTCAAATCAGTGAAACGGAAAGAAAATGATTGAAGTTGACCTTCTACTTCAGCTTTGGAAAGTTCATTTTATGTCATATCTTTTGTTGATCTTCTGTGTTTTGCCTATAGGCTATTGCTCTGCTGGATCCATTGATATTGTGACCTCCGCCCCCCAAAAAATACAATACAATACAAACAGCTTCATTTATAAAGCACTTTAAAACCTCCAGACCAAAGTCCTGTACAGTCAAATAAACAAACAAAACATACAAAATAATCACACAGCACAACTCACACGCCATGAAACAAGTAAACACAATAGACCATTTAAAAGCAACAAAAGCAACAAAAACGACACAGCTGAAAGTAAAACTAAATAATAATTGAAACCACACGATTTAGTATTTTAAAACTCTGCAGTAAGAAGGGCAGACACTAGACTGCACTGGGTCCTAAAAAGTAAATACTCACTAATACATACAGAGCATTGATAGAAAACATGTACGCCTATATCATGAGTTTTAAAATGTGGTATATTTTGTATTCTGCTCTTCCCTTTTCAGTATCTCAACCATCGTTGGTACATCTGCATTCGTTCAGGATGTAAGCAGCACACTTAAAGGCTCTTAAATTACAACAATACAACATTTCTGGATTGTTTTATCATACACTCATATATAACAAACTACTTTTATTGAATGGGATCAGTGACATGAAGTGGCGTCTTTTGATTTACAGTGTGAGATTTCAAAAACGTTTTGAATCATGTGATCACGATCTTTAGTTTCATCCCTACACAAAAAACTCCTTCACATATTCACGTGTAAACAGCGTTTTGAGGTACGTAGATATACATGTTACAGTAGATGTGTGTGTGTGTGTGTGTGTGTGTGTGTGTGTGTGTGTGTGTGTGTGTGTGTCAGAGGGGGGTGGTGTGGTTGGAGGGGAACAGGCCGCTCTTCCCCCTCAGAGCTCCTCTCCACCAGGCCGGGTCGGAGCTCTCCAGCACCGTGATCACGTCTCCGGTGTTAAACTCCAACTCGTCCGACTCCTCGGCCTGGAAACTGTGCAGAGCTCTGACCTGCACACACACACCCACACACACCACCACACACCACACACAACACACACACACACACACACACACCACACACACACACACACACACACACACACACACACACACACACACACACACACACACACACCCACACACACACACACTTAAAGTCATTCAGGTACAATATTACAGCTGCAACCACTGTCAACTTCTCTTATGGGCATCACATGGACTTTGGAACTGGAGGGTCACTGGTACTTTGAGAGTTCACCAGTTCACCTCCTGGCCACTGGTGCCCTTAAACAATTCACCAGTCTCCTCTGTATGTTTGTGTTTAATTCCTGAATGTCCTCAACCAGGGGCGGACTCGGTACCGATAGTCAATTGTCAACGGGGGGGGGGGGGGAATTGTCCGTCCGGCCCACTTCGGTACCGGCCCACCGGGAAAACATTCAATGGCCAGTCCGCCCCTGTCCTCAACTCCATAATCCCTGAAAAATTAGGCAAAAACTGGCAGCATTCTGAATAAACTGATACCGAGGTACAGCAGATCAAATTCATTATGCTGCCATGCGCGCGCACGCACGCACGCACGCACACACGCACGCACACGCACACACACACTCACACACACACACACTCACACACACACCTGTCGTGGTGCCACTGGTGCAGATGCAGGTGGGCAGTTGGAGGAGGGAGGAGGTGGGAGAGGACGCTGGGAAGGAAGAACATCTTCTGAGCCCCTTTGTTGCTGTTGAGACAAAAACAATAAAAATACTACTTTATATGGATTTCATTTAGTACTTCTGTTTACTCTCTTTATATATTTCTGTATAAAATAATACAAATCTGACTTTAATCTAAAAATCCTTACTAAACTCACATAGATGTTGCACACATAATCCCCTTCTGTATATATCATTTCAATTATTGAATCACAATCCTAATTTGAAATCAATTACTACGACTCTGTTTCAATACTAAAGGAAGTTTTTGTTCAAATCCCTCCTTAGTACATAACAATAAGTATATATATTATATATTGTTAGTTTTCATTCGAAGGTGTCCTACCATCACAGGTGGGAAGTAGTGGAGTCCAAATACTTTGTTACTGTACTTAAGTACATTGTTCTGGTATCAGTACTTTACTCCACTACTTATTTTTCTGACGACTTTCTACTTCTTACATTTTGAACTCAAATACCTGTACTTTCTACTTCTTCCATGTTGAACCCAAATACCTGTACTTTCTACTTCTTACATGTTGAACACAAATACCTGTACTTTCTACTTCTTACATGTTGAACCAAATACCTGTACTTTCTGCTTCACATGTGAACCCAAATACCTGTACTTTCTACTTCTTACATTTTGAACACAAATACCTGTACTTTCTACTTCTTACATTTGAACACAAATACCTGTACTTTCTACTTCTTACATGTTGAACCCAAATACCTGTACTTTCTACTTCTTACATGTTGAACCCAAATACCTGTACTTTCTACTTCTTACATGTTGAACACAAATACCTGTACTTTCTACTTCTTACATTTTGAACACAAATACCTGTACTTTCTACTTCTTACATGTTGAACACAAATACCTGTACTTTCTACTTCTTACATTTTGAACCCAAATACCTGTACTTTCTACTTCTTACATTTTGAACTCAAATACCTGTACTTTCTGCTTCTTACATTTTGAACTCAAATACCTGTACTTTCTACTTCTTCCATTTTGAACCCAAATACCTGTACTTTCTACTTCTTCCATTTTCCAAACAGGCTGGTTCCTTTAGTCTGAATGTGTGTTTGGTGGCGTGATCATTATTATTTAGAGTCATTGCGTGCCTATTGATTTGAACACGATCCGTGTATCCATCATTTCCTGGTCTTCTCTAAAGAAGAGGGATCAATGAAAACGTTGTCATGTTGCCGTTGTTCAGCATGGAAACATTTATTAGCTAACAATGACATTATTGTTCTATTAATATAAAGGGAGGTCAGGTACTCTTTAAAACAGCTGGTAGCTATGGGTACTTTTTACTGAAGTACATTTCAAAGCCTCTTTACTTTTACTTGAGTAAAGAAGTTTAGTCAGTACTTCAACTTTTACCAGAGTATTTTTAAACACGAGAATCTGTACTTCTACTCTATCTGTTCCTACCTGTGGTCCGGTCTCCTGCAGGAACACCTTGGTCTGCTTGGAGATGGATGTGTGTTGGTAATACTCCACCAGCTGGTTGAGGGAGGGGAATCTCTCCGACCAGAGGTAGTACTGCCCCCTGCTGTCCCGCATGACCTTAAAGTGCTGCACAGCTGCCTCTAATCTACAGGGGAGGACACACAGAATCAAATACTATTATTATAAGTATTTGCAATGCTTTTTTCCTGTCATAGCAGCACAATATATTTAATTTAAAACTATTCTCCAAAAAGTGTTTTTATTTAGAAAACGTTTTTTGCAGTCGTAAAACATGATACAATTAATTTTTCTTTATTAAATTACGAGAATTTAAATGGAATTTAAAGAACAACTCGTAACTATGAGATAAAAAGTCATAAGATATAATTATTATTAAATTCATATTTATGAAATAACAAATTGTAAATTATGAGTTAAAAAGTCAAAAATATGAGATGACAGTCATACGAAATAGAAAAGTCGAAATTAGGATAAAAAAGTCATGAAAGTTAAATGGAAAAGTCTATATTACGAGAAAAAGTTCACAACCAGGAGTAGTAGTCAAAATATTGGGAACATTTTCTAACTTTTTTGAGATATTTTCGACTTTAACAGGATATTTGTCTCCTTCTCAGGGATGGAACAGGGCTAACATAATAATCTGCGTTAACCAGAACCGTAACACCTTTTCTTCGGCTGTGAGCAGTCACTACACTCACAGATTTGCTCATTGTTAACAGTCACCATGTTTCAGCCGGCTCTATATATGAATGTGAAGCACCTGACGGAGATGGAGAAGTCTCCATGATCTGTCTTTCGGCTCCCCCGGATCACGAAGGCCCCGACAGGTTTCTTCATCAGCTGCTCCTCTGCCTCAGCTCGACTACAGCCCTCCTGGTACCAGCTAGAGAGAGGAGAGAAGTACATCCTTTACTCAAGTAGAAGTACAGATACTCATGTTTAAAAATACTCTGGTAAAAGTAGAAGTACTGACTAAACTTCTTTACTCAAGTAAAAGTATAGAGGCTTTGAAATGTACTTCAGTAAAAAGTACCCATAACTAGCAGCTGTTTTAAAGAGTACCTGACCTCCCTTTATATTAATAGAACAATAATGTCATTGTTAGCTAATGAATGTTTCCATGCTGAACAACGGCAACATGACAACGTTTTCATTGGTCCCTCTTCTTTAGAGAAGACCAGGAAATGATTGATACACGGATCGTGGTCAAATCAATAGGCACGCAATGACTCTAAATAATAATGATCACGCCACCAAACACACATTCAGACTAAAGGAACCAGCCTGTTTGGAAAATGTAAGAAGTAGAAAGTACAGGTATTTGGGTTCAACATGTAAGAAGTAGAAAGTACAGGTATTTGGGTTCAACATGTAAGAAGTAGAAAGTTCAGGTATTTGTGTTCAAAATGTAAGAAGTAGAAAGTACAGGTATTTGTGTTCAAAATGTAAGAAGTAGAAAGTACAGGTATTTGGGT
The DNA here is from genome assembly GCA_031216635.1 of Dissostichus eleginoides. Classification (NCBI taxonomy): domain Eukaryota; kingdom Metazoa; phylum Chordata; class Actinopteri; order Perciformes; family Nototheniidae; genus Dissostichus; species Dissostichus eleginoides. The sequence continues at coordinate 37,460,558 of CM062266.1, read as the reverse complement.
TCAAAATGTAAGAAGTAAAAGTAAAAAGTTGTCAGAAAGATAAGTAGTGGATTAAAGTACTGATACCAGAGAAATGTATTTAAGTACAGTAACAAAGTATTTCTACTCCACTACTACAAACCAGAGGTGTGTGTGTGTGTGTGTGTGTGCGTGTGTGTGTGTGTGTGTGTGTTTGTGTGTGTGTGAGAGCCAGAGGAAATGAGGACAGTGTAGGAAACATTTAAATAAGGTATAACGAATTTGGTTGAGTATCTATCCATCTGTCTGTCTTTTTTACATGTATTTATATTAAAGCGTGAATCTCGTATCTCCAGCTGTCCTCTATCTCAAAGATGTTTCCTTTCATGTGAATATAAAGATATTGAAGTGACTATTATTTTGTATATTGATTGTTGTGCTTTTAATTATGTCTTAATGTGTGCATATGTATAAATGTGTCTGATTGTGTTTAGGATATACATCTTTTTATACATATTTTTATATATAGTTGTATTTTTGTGTTGGGGATTGTGGGAAACGGTATTTCGATCTCATTGACTTTGAATATGACTTTAACCTCTCGTCTGGTTTAGTTACAAGTCCACAAAGTATTTCTGCATCTCTTTATAAATGACTCCTTCATCCTCTCCTTGGTTTTACCTGGGCAGGTGAATGTTGAGGAAGTTTTTGGCCACGGAGCCCATACACCCGTTGAGTTCGGCTTTGAACCAGTTTCCAGAGGTCTGCACGATCTGACACGTTAGAGACACATTATCATCAAATGAAGTCACATAGAGGTGAACGTACCACACAGCATGTTTCATAACGTGGTGTTAAGTTCTATAAATGAGAGTAGAAACGTCAACATATTTATTTATATATGTATATGCTCGTAGCTCACATTGTGTGTCTGTAGTGTGTGAAAGGACTGTTAGAGGCCTTGTGGTTTGTTCTTATGTTTTGTTGTTACATAATATGTTAAAGGGGGTTTCCGCAAGAAGCTAAACTAACAACCTCAGGTCAGTTTGTTTCTCTGCCCACTAACCCTTAACTTGCTCTGGTGTATTACACACTATCTAATATCTGAATACATTTCTTTATCAAGGATTTCCTTTCCTAAGGGTTACAATTTAGAATACCGTAAATACCACCATTTCTATTACAGAAGAAAATCACGTTATTCCCTCATCGCTTCTTTCCTCCCTACATCACTTCGACAATTCATCCTTTCATTCCTTCATCCCTACATCCTTTCATTCCTTCATCCTTTCTTCCCTTCATTCCTACATCCTTTCTTCCCTTCATTCCTACATCCTTTCTTCCCTTCATCCCTTCATTCCTTCATCCCTTCATTCCTACATCCTTTCTTCCCTTCATCCCTTCATTCCTTCATCCCTTCATTCCTACATCCTTTCATCCCTTCATTCCTACATCCTTTCTTCCCTTCATTCCTACATCCTTTCATCCCTTCATCCTTTTATCCCTTATTTCCTACATCCTTTCATCCCTTTATTCCTACATCCTTTCATAGCTCCCTTCCTCACTTCCTTGATCTCTTTCACCATACATCCATTCATCCCTCCCTCCCTACATCCATCCCTCCTTCCCTCCCTTCATCCATCCTTCTCTTAATCCATTCATCCCTACTTCCCTACAGTCATTCATCCCTTCCTTTCCAGACCCCTTCATCCCTTACCTCATCCTTCCCTTTATCCATCAATGCCTCCTAACCCACATCCTTTTATTCCTATATGCCTGCCCCCGCTCCCTTCCTATCTCTTTATCCCTGCCTCCTTAAGTCCCTTTGGCCCTTTATCCCTTCCTACCTCCATCCACTTTCATGCCTTCATCCTTTCCTTTCTATATCCCTTCATCCTTTCCTTTCTATATCCCTTCATCCTTTCTTTTCTATATCCCTCCATCCTTTCCTTTCTATATCCCTTCATCCTTTCCTTTCTATATCCCTTCATCCTTTCCTTTCTATATCCCTCCATCCTTTCCTTTCTATATCCCTTCATCCTTTCCTTTCTATATCCCTTCATCACCCTAATCACCACATCCCTCACACATCCAAGGTCACAACATTTGCTATTTGCCATTTACTTTTATATTTGTGTTACACTTCTATCCTGATGCCCAACAGATGAGACAAGTTATAGTTCAGTGACTGTCATGGGAAATAGGAAATCCATTTGTATGTTTCTGCTTTTCACAACACATTTACATAACCTGCAATTAAAAAGTGCTGCAGTGACACGCTCATGCAAACACTGCTGTTCACACGCTGCATGAAAGAATATCCGCACATGTAGAGGTAGAAGATTTACATGAAAACAATTCTAGCATCATTTCAGATGTGCACGATTTGCATGCTTTTTACACGGAGAGATATTCATACGTTAAAAAACGGAAACAACTCAAAGAAGGAGACAAATTGAAGTGTCTTCTATGGTGTGTGTGTGTGTGTGTGTGTGTGTGTGTGTGTGTGTGTGTGTCTTACGTTCAACTGCTCTCCCTTTATAAAGCTGAGTTCATCTGAAGCCTTAGTTTCATAGTCGAACCTGGCGGTGGCCTCCATGGTTAAAAAGCTGAAAGGGTTAACAAAGAAAAAGATAAAGTAATGGCATTTTATGTGCAGGTGTATCTGTATCTTTTAGTATTTGTTAATGTTTCTATATGTTGAAAGTAAAAACAAGCAATAAAGGTAACGACAATATATTTGTAAAAATACAAATGTGCAATAAAAGGATAACATTAAATACAATTACAAAAAGATATTTAATAATTGAAGTGAAAGTGTGGTGCGATAAAAGCTTAAAATAAAGAAGAATTCAAACATTTGTATTTGAACAAAGGAAGTTAAAGTAAAAACGTGCAGTAAAAGATAGAAGTTTAAGTAAACATTTGAACATTGTATTTAGCAATGTCAAATAAATATCGAAATTATGTATTTTACAATATTATAGTACATGCCTTTTGAAAGTCAGCCCAAATGTGTGCAGTTCAGAGGAACACAACCGTCTTCTCGCCCGAACTCTCTTTAAAAAAATGTATCAATCAATAAGCTTTCACCTGGGCTCAGTGCGTCTCATGTGACTGCCTTTAGTGCAACATCAAGACAGTGTGTGATCAGAAAACAGCAGATACATTCAAAAAGACACTTTGTGTGTGTGTGTGTGTGTGTGTGTGTGTGTGTGTGTGTGTGTGTGTGTGTGTGTGTGTGTGTGTCGGTGAAGATAAAGAGACGTTGTGTTACTCACCATGTATGAGTGTGTTCTCCTGCAGAGTTCAGCAAGAGAAGTGAGGATCTCCTGTTGTCAGCTCACAGGAAGCTGTCACGCTGCTCCTCACACACACTCCCACTGCTGACTGTTTACACACACACACACACACACACACACACACACACACACACACACACACACACACAGAAATAGAAATGCAAAAACACACAAATAGGCACGTGAATGCATCACATATACGTAGAGCAGCAGATACACTGTTTTATTTTTAACACACAATGAACATATTCAGAAGTATTACCAACCCTCGCTGTTGCCTAAACGATGCTAAATATTCAATTTAAACTATGCTGTACTTTGGTCAAAATGTTATTAATTTCACATATAATCATTTTGTGAAACCATAAACTAAGCTAATTAAGAATTAGCTAGTGTATAACAGCTGTGCTTAAAAAGAGCCCTATTCTGCTCATGTCCAGGTTCATATTAGTCTTGTCTGTCTCTACTGGGACATGTCTCCATGCTTTGATGTTCAAAAAGCTCTTTATTTTTCTGCAGCACCTTTTTTCACCCTCTGTCTGAAACCAGAGCCCAGTCTGCTCTGATTGGTTAGCTGGCTGGCTCTGTTGTGATTGGTCAACCCAACCCCTTAGCCTATCACGTAAATGTGTTGGAGCACTAGCCAATAGGAGGAGTGCTACATAGCTTTATTCTCAACATTTCCATTTTTCTCTAACATACAGTATCTACGTGATCTCAAAATGTCCTCTTCATCCTTGACATCGTTGTTTCTTTACTCCATAGGACAGAGCCCCGCTATTGATATCATTATTATGTACCTTTTCACATTTATAATTACGAATATGTAGGTAACACAAACCATTTCTGAGTCAAACACGCTCAAGTCATCAGCAGATGCACTGGGATTGCATCAACCATTGGTGACTAATAAGGCCAAATATATTAGAGGAACTTCACTTCCTGTTTTAGGAAGTGAAGTTCCTCTAATAGATTTGGCTCTGTTATGATGATGTTGTTTTAATAGATTTTAAACGTTTCTCAGTAGGGAGACACGTCAGTTGTGGTTTGCTGAACTTGTTCTCTTGGGTGGAGCTGCTGCTGTTCTGCAGTTTACGTGCACATTAACAATGTCTGATTATTAAGGTGTGACTTTATTTCTCAAACATCCTGAACGCAGTCCTGGCAAACACGTGCAACTCACTTTAAAATGTTAAACACTGAGAACATATGAATTCAACACTTTAGCTTCCAGTAGATTGTGATAGTAGATTGTAGGGACTTTTAATAACTTAACTTCACCCTAATTGCTCTGTATTTTCGGCACACTTAAAGAGGGAATTGAGTGCTTTAACACATAGATAACTGACTGCTCTGTCACGGCAAAAGCAGCTTTTATTTCGGTCGGTTTGGCGGCTGAGAGGAACGACACCAAACTCAAGTAGCATGAAATCCCAGCACTGAAGGGTGAAGAGATCTGTCTCAGCCTTTAAAGAGCTCTGAGAGGAGTGACAATATAATGTGAGGTACCCACAGGACTAAAGCTCAGATTTGATATAAAGTAAATGTGGAATCAGCCTAATGCTTGGAGAGTGGACAGAAACACTGTGTTTAGGTCCAGTGGGGCCTTTTAGTGGATTAATGAACATGTGATGGACAGAGTAGAGAGCAAGGGTTAGCTGAGAAAAGGAAATAAGTGGTGCAGGGGCGACATGTTTTTAGAGGACGACCCTGAAGGCAGCATCCTGGTTCAATGGGATTTCTCCATGTGATTTTGGAATATTGTAGAAAACAATCTCTGTGGTGAAGAAACGTTTATGATACTTACACGTTTTGTTCAGCAGGATAATCTACACATGTTCACACCACTTTATGATTTCTGAAGTAAATAGCGTACGTTAGGCTATAAAGGATCTACAGCACGGTCACATGACTTCACTTCCCCACCGCTAAGCTAAAGGCGGCTAATGTTGGGCTATAAAGGAACTACAGCACAGTCACATGACTTCACGTCACCACCGCTAAGCTAAAGGCGGCTAATGTTGGGCTATAAAGGAACTACAGCACGGTCACATGACTTCACGTCCCCACCGCTAAGCTAAAGGCGGCTAATGTTGGGCTATAAAGGATCTACAGCACGGTCACATGACTTCACGTCCCCACCGCTAAGCTAAAGGCGGCTAATGTTGGGCTAAAGGAACTACAGCACGGTCACATGACTTCACGTCCCCACCGCTAAGCTAAAGGCGGCTAATGTTGGGCTATAAAGGAACTACAGCACGGTCACATGACTTCACGTCACCACCGCTAAGCTAAAGGCGGCTAATGTTGGGCTATAAAGGAACTACAGCACGGTCACATGACTTCACGTCCCCACCGCTAAGCTAAAGGTGGCTAATGTTCGGCTATAAAGGATCTACAGCACGGTCACATGACTCCACGTCACCACCGCTAAGCTAAAGGCGGCTAATGTTGGAAGTGATTACGTTTAGTCTTCTCATTTAGTCACTTGTTATCAGACAGTTACACTCCTTGAATAAATAAATGTGCTTCAGTTCCTTCTAACTCGTTAAAGATGATAAAACTCTCACTGTATTTGCATTAGTGCTGATCTTTGGGAATTGGGCTGTTTTAAAACGAGGCTTATTTGAATAGAAAGAGGAACATTTCTCTGGCAAATGTGAACTTTCTTAATTTAAATATACGCAAAAAGAAGCACAGAGACCTTAGTGGCTTGGCGGTGCATTTAGAGGAGCATCACCCTTTGCAATAAGAAATAAACAGATTATTTTTGTCTTATTCGTCCAGAGTTTACGGCCCTAAAAGCAGCGCAGTCCTTTTTTAAATTTGCTCCTTTGTGTCTCTTCTCTGATATTCACGGCGAGGATTCGATCCCGGCTGAAAACCAAATACGATTTGAAAAAAGCAATAAAAAGCAAACCTCGAAGCAATCAGCATTCCCACCAAGGAAGGTTAAAGGTCTCCATGGATGTCTTTGTGTGTCTTACAATGTCTGTTTTAAAAGCTGTTGCGAAGGTGACCTGCAGCTGTACGTGCTCCTATTGTTATGCAGCATTAGCGAAACAAAAGAGGTACAGGTGTGACTATTAAAAAGAGGTATTGGCAAGTGTGTGTTTGTCAGTATGCATGACACACTATTCACTAGTTTGAGTCCCCGTATAGCTGCATGACAGAGCTCATAAACTCAGATTTAATAGCTGGGAAAGAGTCGTAATGCATTAAGAGGTTTGTAAACTCTGTCGTCTGAGCGTGACTGTGAGCCTTCAGAGACTTTAAACTCTGGAAACTAGAAGGAGAGGCGTAAAGCCAGTAGGATGTATTTGACATCAGAGAGACAGAGATGATAAATATTCTGTGAGCAAACATCACATTTCTTTCTGTTTTTCGACTCGTCTCTCTAGACTCCCAAACCTCTGACCACGTCTGAAGAGGAGAGGGAGTCAAAAGAAGTGAGGAAAAGAGGGAATATCTTGACTTTTCTTTGACAAAACGGCCGTCTGAAATTCTAAAAAGACACTGAAAAAGTCCTCTCAGGGATTGAAAACATGAAAGCCAACAATTTATCTCAGGATTGCAAATTCCTAACTTGCATGTATAAATATAACAGTTTCGTCCCCAGTGGGAAAACATCCGCTCTCGACAGAAAGAAACAACGTATAATATAGAAGTAAAAGTTAGAAATGAAAAACATGACGTCAAGACCATTTAGAAATCAATCTCACCTACATAAATCTTCAAAAAAAGTCATTAGGGTTAGCGTTACAATAAGGGAAGGATGATTTGGAAAACAAGAGGGCCCGGAAGAAAGCAGTTTGCTAACATATTGAGTCCTTTATAGTTACTTTACTGAAGTCCATCCTGGGCTGCTTTGGCTGGTTTTCCCCTCGTATCGTCAGAACATCTGATGTGACAAACTATTCAAAAAGCAGATATTCCAGAAGTTGCATTGGAAGATCTTAAGATAAGATATAAGAAGTACTTTATTGAAGAAAGTAGAAAATATACATGTTGAATTTACAAATTAACAATACCAAAAACTAAATTTAAAGCAACTTTCTAAAGGTTATTAAAGGTGTTACTGTGTGAGGAGCAGACCCACACTCAACCACTTTGACTTTGACCTTCCTACAGAATAGGCTTTGGTGAGGCGATAATTCAGACTCTATAATCAATAAAGTGTCCTGACCTTCTTCTGGACATGATGATGGATCAGAGCCCACCTTCCCTTTGTCGATGAAAGCCCATCCATCACCAGCTGATATCCATGCATCATACACTGATGGGGCCTTCAGGGTTAAACAGGTGTGAAATGAATGTTTATGGCTGAGCTGCAGGTGAGGAGGTGACCCACAGGAACATGTGTGGAAGTAAAGGAGTCAGAGCTTACAAAGTTAAGGGAGAACTGGAGGATACTTGGGGTATTTTCTTCTTAGGACCACAACTTTTACCATAATGGAAAATCAGAATCAGAAAATGCTCGCTATCAACAGAGGTGGGAAGTAGTGGAGTACAAATACTTTGTTACTGTACTTAAGTACATTGTTCTGGTATCAGTACTTTACTCCACGACTTTTTACTTTGACTTCTTACATGTTGAACCCAAATACCTGTACTTTCTACTTCTTACATTTTGAACCAAATACCTGTACTTTCTACTTCTTACATTTTGAACCCAAATACCTGTACTTTCTATTCTTACATGTTGAACCAAATACCTGTACTTTCTACTTCTTACATGTTGAACCCAAATACCTGTACTTTCTACTTCTTACATGTTGAACCCAAATACCTGTACTTTCTACTTCTTACATGTTGAACCCAAATACCTGAACTTTCTACTTCTTACATTTTCCAAACAGGCTGGTTCCTTTAGTTTGAATGTGTGTTGGTGGCGTGATCATATTATTTAGAGTCATTGCGTGCCTATTGATTGAACACGATCCGTGTATCCATCATTTCCTGGTCTTCTCTAAAGAAGAGGGACCAATGAAACGTTGTCATGTTGCCGTTGTTCAGCATGGAAACATTCATTAGCTAACAATGACATTATTGTTCTATTAATATAAAGGGAGGTCAGGTACTCTTTAAAACAGCTGTAGTTATGGGTACTTTTTACTGAAGTACATTTCAAAGCCCATACTTCTTTACTTTCACTTGAGTAAAGAAGTTTAGTCAGTACTTCTACTTTTACCAGAGTATTTTTAAACACGAGTATCTGCACTTCTACTTGAGGAAAGGCTGTGTTTACTTTTGCCATCAATGGTTATTAATGATACCGGTGGCCCTTCATTTAAATGCAGAATTATTTTGTAACGCTCGCAACCTGTGGGCAAACTTCCTGGGCATCAATCGGCCAAACTGTGACATTACATTACCTTCTGTTTTTGATCTGTATTATTCATACTGTAGCGACCCTGCATAGGGTGCGGGGTGTGTCACTCAAGCGTCCCCCGTCTCTTTGCCAATCACAGAACTGCACAGTAATGCTGTTCGGTGTGCGGTCCTGTGGTTGGGGGAGCAGAGGGGGGAGGGCTGGGGAAAGTCGTGACGTTGACCCTGCGTGTGTCTGTGAGTGGGAGAGTGGAGAGTGAGATGTAACCTGCAACCTGAAACCTGCTGTAACCATATGCAATCAAAAGGATTAAAATCCCATAACTTGAAGCCTGTTTCCGACTCCTATTGCCGAACGCCACAATACATTGAGTTTCGACCATTGGCTCCATTATGTCTACTGGCTAGCTGTTTGCCTAACCCTAACAACGCAATTAATGCATGTCATATAGTAGCCTTAAAATTACAATTATTGTGTTTTATAATTATTAATTTGATAGGTTTAATATGCATTTAATGCTCTCACCATGGCAACAAGTCCCATGTGTTTCCTGATATTGCTACGGTGATGAAATGACCCTCATTTTCATATCATGCATATTCATCTAATTTGGAAGATACCGTCTAAGCTTGGGTCACAGTGTGAGGTGGAGGGGTGGAGATGAAGAGAAATACATGCATTGCAAAGAGGGAGAGAATACAGGAGTGCACACACACACACACACACACACACACACACACACACACACACACACACACACACACACACACACACACACACACACACAGGTTAAACAGTGCTTTGCAGAAATGCTGGCAGGCCAAGTGGGGAGGTTGCTCTGCACTCAGAAGAACTGTGTGTGTGTGTGTGTGTGTGTGTGTGTGTGTGTGTGTGTTGTGTGTGAATTCAGCAAAAGAAAGATGTTGCTAAGGGCAGTGCCATACTTAAACATTGCATTGATATGTCTCTTGTTACTATAAAGTGTACATGATTCAGTTATGTCTTTTTCAAACCAGTAGAGGGTTCTGGGTATATCTATTTTTAAATAAAAAGTGTACACATTCTTGAATCATCGGTTTATTGTAGTTTTCAGTAAACGTCCCCACACAGGAGTAATGGCGCATATCAGTCAGTACACTCTGTAAGTATGTCATATGTAAATGTGGAAATGAAAATGAACTGCACTGCCTTTGTTTCTTGATAATGAAGCAACATGTGAGAATGAGAAATGAAGCGTTGATCACTGTTTTAAATAGTTTTTGGAGCGCTGTGGCAGTTTGAATTCAGTCAATACTTACAATACAGATAACAACATTTTGCTATCCTTTAAACATTTCTTTAGTTTGCATGTGAATGAATATCCAGAAGAATAAGATAATAGTGTATGTGTGTAAGTTAAATGTGCCTTTCGCTCTGTTTCCCTCTTTAGACTTCTCACTCCTTGCTTGGATATTGACTGTTCTTCAAACCCTTATTCTTAATAAGTCTGTATAACTCAATGTCTGTTTAACTGGATCGAGTGCCAAGTGATTTATTTGGGTGATTTGAACACTTGTTGCAGTAGCTGTTGAGTTATTCACTGAGAGATAGAGAATGACAAGCAGCAGAGAGTTATCTGGAGCAGAGAGGGAAGCAGAAAATCAGAGTAATGGGGGAGAGGATGGGAACATATGGAGATCACGAGAGAGGAAAGCTAATCAACTCGAGTGCAGACAGAAAATATGTTTAATAAAGAGTAAGTTTGCATCTCTCAAACCACACAGCATTTACTGCCAGAGCGTCAGCAAACCAAACACACAGGTTTTAAATGTATTTCCATTCAGGCAGGACCACAGTGCATCCTGGGAGAGATCAGAGGAAACAGGAGCATGTGTTTACGGTGCGTGAATCAAAAGACTGTAATGAATATTAAAACATACATCCTTTCCATAACATTCCTCCCTGTGATGTGCCAGAAACCGTACAGTGAATATCAATGTATTAAGCATTCCTTTTTATTTGAACACTTGAATATTTTATCCATCCCAAAAAACACGATGTGCATTAATGTGAACAACATCTCGTTCTGTTTATTCTTTCTTAATACTGTGAGCCATGTTCATGCTCAGCTCTCTGACTGCTATTTCAGGTGTACGTGTAGGGTCTCTACTTTAAAGAGTCCTCTCCTGCTGATGTTCAGTTGTATATCAGTTTGTAGTGTCTCTACTTTAAAGAGTCCTCTCCTGCTGATGTTCAGGTGTATATCAGTTTGTAGTGTCTCTACTTTAAAGAGTCCTCTCCTGCTGATGTTCAGTTGTATATCAGTTTGTAGTGTCTCTACTTTAAAGAGTCCTCTCCTGCTGATGTTCAGTTGTATATCAGTTTGTAGTGTCTCTACTTTAAAGAGTCCTCTCCTGCTGATGTTCAGGTGTATATCAGTATTTAGTGTCTCTACTTTAAAGAGTCCTCTCCTGCTGATGTTCAGGTGTATATCAGTATGTGGTGTCTCTACTTTAAAGAGTCCTCTCCTGCTGATGTTCAGGTGTATATCAGTATGTAGTGTCTCTACTTTAAAGAGTCCTCTCCTCCTGATGTTCAGGTGTATATCAGTATGTAGTGTCTCTACTTTAAAGAGTCCTCTCCTGCTGATGTTCAGGTGTATATCAGTATGTAGTGTATCTACTTTAAAGAGTCCTCTCCTGCTGATGTTGAGGTGTATATCAGTATGTAGTGTTTCTACTTTAAAGAGTCCTCTCCTGCTGATGTTCAGGTGTATATCAGTATTTAGTGTCTCTACTTTAAAGAGTCCTCTCCTGCTGATGTTCAGGTGTATATCAGTTTGTAGTGTCTCTACTTTAAAAAGTCCTCTCCTGCTGATGATCAGGTGTAAATCAGTATGTAGTGTCTCTACTTTAAAGAGTTCTCTCCTGCTGATGTTCAGGTGTATATCAGTATGTGTGTCTCTACTTTAAAGAGTGCTCTCCTCTGCTGATGTTCAGGTGTATATCAGTATGTAGTGTCTCTACTTTAAAGAGTCCTCTCCTGCTGATGTTCAGGTGTATATCAGTATGTAGGGTCTCTACTTTAAAGAGTCCTCTCCTGCTCATTTTCAGGTGTATATCAGTATGTAGTGTCTCTACTTTAAAGAGTCCTCTCCTGCTCATTTTCAGGTGTATATCAGTATGTAGTGTCTCTACTTTAAAGAGTCCTCTCCTGCTGATGTTCAGGTGTATATCAGTATGTAAGGTCTCTACTTTAAAGAGTCCTCTCCTGCTGATGTTCAGGTGTATATCAGTATGTAGTGTCTCTACTTTAAAGAGTCCTCTCCTGCTGATGTTCAGGTGTATATCAGTATGTAGTGTCTCTACTTTAAAGAGTTCTCTCCTGCTGATGTTCAGGTGTATATCAGTATGTGGTGTCTCTACTTTAAAGAGTGCTCTCCTGCTGATGTTCAGGTGTATATCAGTATGTAGTGTCTCTACTTTAAAGAGTCCTCTCCTGCTGATGTTCAGGCGTATATCAGTATGTAGTGTCTCTACTTTTTGCACACATGTCTGCAAAGCCCTCCACTTTAAAAATATAACATATAACCGTGCTAGCTTTTGATGTCAACATTTAAATCTTCAGTCTAAATCATAAAATGTGGCTGCGTAGGAGAAGAGCTCGTCTTTTCTACAATGTGTGACTCCTATATTATCTCAATTTGCTCAGAGGGTTAACGTTGTTTGAAGGTTTATAACAGCAGGAGATCACATCCTCTAGAAAATAACTGATGATAGCTGTACCATTTCAACACATCAACAAAGTTACAGAGGGAAATGCCAGAGATTAAAGGGGACATATCATAATATTTTTTTCATTCTCACTTGTCTTTTGGGTTTCTTCTATGCATGTTAAATCTTCTATAGTTAAACAAAACCACATTATTTTTCAGTTTCTCTCAGTCTGAATGTATCTGTTTGGTTTTTCAGTCTGAAACGCTCTGTTTTAGCGCCAAGCTCTTCAGTAAATCGTTTTTAAATGGGCAACCTTTGAAGATATATTTATAATTATGTGGGGAAATTCTCAGATATTGGTGGACTGGGTTGACCTTTTGTACAGTTTGTTGGTTTGTAGGCACTTAAAATACCCTAATGCCGATGTAAAAGTAATGAACAATTGAGTATTTTCCCTTCAAAGTTTATAGGTACAACTTAATTTTTTAAGTTTTCAAGCCGGGGATTGAAACACAATAAAAAATACATCTTTGTGCAAAAAATGGCAAATTTTGAAAGTTTCCACTGGGTCACGTTTTATATAAATGTGGGCTTTTGGAAGTAATTTGGATGAAAGTGGGTATAAACTCTTCATGGATTATAACAAAGAGGTGAATCCAGGTGAAACGCTCCGTTGATTTCCTCATTAAGTCTCTGCCCATCATAAAGGAGAACATCTACAGAAAGATAATTAACAAAAGTGATATCATTGGGATGTGGATTCTAAACAATAGGGGTTCAATGTGAAGGTAGATTAATATCAAATATTCTGCATATGCTGTGAATAGAGAGCTTCGTGACAGTACTGATGCTGGCCAGCAGGGGGCAGCAGAGGGTCGCCAGTGTGATTATAGATGAGAGGGATGGAGCTGAGAGGAAGAGATGGGAGTAAGCAAAAAGGACTTTCAATCAACACTGAGGTATAGTTGGTTACTCGTGGTGTGGCTCATGGATGCTTTAAGTAAACCTTGAATGGAAAACTCAAGATGTTCAAAAAAACCTATGATATGTAATCCATTTAAGAGTCGGTGATCGTGAAGGACACGTTCAATTCAATAATCTCTGCTGTGTGTTTTATACTCTTTGCTCATCTCACAGTGAGTGAGGAGGACATCAGAGAAGGTCAACATGTCAATGTGTCAGAGCCAAAAAGGAGAATCTTAACTAAGTCATTTTGTATTTCATTTGTTTCATTATTGTCCCTTTTGTTAGATGGGGAGCGGAGGGATTGTACACTTTTACTTGTCTCTTGTTTGAAAAACAGATGGGAAATGGGAGAATCAAACTAGTACAGCTAGCGGCTACAAGCTGTGAACACACCCAGCTGTAGCTCAAAGCAGCAACACCCTTAACAATGCATAACTTTAAGCCTCAATCTAAATTTAACATATGAATATGCACATGCAAAACAGTTGTCATGAACGTTTCTTTTAGAAAGCTGCAAATGTGTTTATTTTTGGTGTAAAGTTGGCATCTTAACATCCGTAAATCCTCTTTGGATTGACTCGCATTTAAAGCGAATCACTTGGCACTTTATTTCTCATCACGAAATTTTGTAAGTTGCTGCTTGGGTCAACAAGTCGCTCAAATGCTAAGTCTATACTCTGTAAGGAAAATTAGTGAATATTTAACGTCACCACCGCTAAGCTAAAGGTGGCTAATGTTGGGCTATAAAGGAACTACAGCACGGTCACATGACTTCACGTCACCACCGCTAATCTAAAGGTGGCTAATGTTGGGCTATAAAGGAACTACAGCACGTCGCATGACTTCACGTCACCACCGCTAAGCTAAAGGTGGCTAATGTTGGGCTATAAAGGAACTACAGCACGGTCACATGACTTCACGTCACCACCGCTAAGCTAAAGGTGGCTAATGTTGGGCTATAAAGGAACTGCAGCACGGTCACATGACTTCACGTCACCACCGCTAAGCTAAAGGCGGCTAATGTTGGGCTATAAAGGAACTACAGCACGGTCACATGACTTCACGTAACCACCGCTAAGCTAAAGGTGGCTAATGTTGGGCTATAAAGGAACTACAGCACGGTCACATGACTTCACGTCACCACCGCTAAGCTAAAGGCGGCTAATGTTGGGCTATAAAGGAACTACAGCACGGTCACATGACTTCACGTCACCACCGCTAAGCTAAAGGTGGCTAATGTTGTGGCTATAAAGGAACTACAGCACGGTCCACATGACTTCACGTCACCACCGCTAAGCTAAAGGCGGCTAATGTTGGCTATAAAGGAACTACAGCACGGTCACATGACTTCACGTCACCACCGCTCTAAGCTAAAGGCGGCTAATGTTGGCGTAATGATGTTTAGTCGCTTAATTTAGACATTTGTTTTTAAATACACCAGTGGGGTATTTACTGACGTATTTCATGTTATAACAAACGTTGGTTCTGCATACAGTATACTTAATGGAACTAACCATATATTGCCTTTCTTCTAACTCATTATGCCAGACAGAACACACTCAGTATCTAATCATCATCACTGTAACATTACATGTCACTTGTTAGACGCTTTTATCCAAAGTGACTTACATACTCAATACTGTGGACAATCCCCACAGGAGCAATTTGGGTTGAAGTGTCCCAGGGACACAACAACATGCTGACTACAGTGGGGTTTGAATGCCTGCTCCCTTGATCCGAACACCAACGCTCTATCCACTGCGCCACATGCCTCCCTGTAAAATCTCTTCTGAATAATCCTTACTTTAACGACCAAATTAACGTCCATTGCTATCGTTACTCGCTCTATGTTTGGTATGTCCGTGCTTACAGTCGGGTCATTTCGCTGACCTTGTTTTCCCAGGGACACAGATGGCACAGCGGCAGGAGTTGGCCTACCCATGGGGGCTCCATCCAGACATTATACAGCCACATGCCCCCCAAAAACAAAAAACCCTGCTCCACCACACCATGCAGGTCACACAGGGAAAACATGTAAACACTGTAAAAAATGCTGCTCCAAAAACAAGTTAAACAATAAAGAAAAAAGCTGTTTTAGTTTCTCTACTTTAAAGAGTCCTCTCCTGCTCATGTTCAGGTATAAAACAGCTGAATAGGACCTCTCTAAAGCCTCATTTATAATGACTACTGCTCAGTAAATAAATATTGGGTCCATTCATGCAAACACACAAGCTTTGACTTCCTTAACCTCTCTTTAGATAGTAAGACTGACCGAGTTCACAATAAATTACAGAGCAGACCGTTAAATGTCAAGAGAGAGAAAAGAAGACGTGGGGAAAATGGACGAGAAAGGTAGAGATGGGAGGGTGTGTGTGTGTGTGTGTGTGTGTGTGTGTATGTGTGTGTGTGTGCGTGTGTGTGTGTGTGTGTATGTATGTTTGTGTGGACATTAGTCTCTCAGCTTCAGGCTCTCTGGAGGAGGCTGAGAGGAGGAGAGTAGAAGGTGAAAGTGGAAGACAGGACAGAGAGTATTCCAGTTACGTCTCAAACAGCTGCAGAAAGCCGTAATAAAGAACTATATTATCCTCAGGAAAACAGAAATAAAGCAACAGGTTTTTGGTGAAACTGACAGATTGCTTTTCAAACTGAGCCTAAAGGAAGCTCTGGCCTTTCAGTATGAAAATGAGCAAGCTGCATGGAACAGCTTCTCACTGTTTCAGGACTTCAATACCCAGAATCCTCTAGTGTGCAATCCGCAAACTGGCTAATGGTTAGTTCAGCTGTTCGGACATCATCAATGCCACTGAAGTGTCTGGAGAGGCAAAGATGTAATATTAGGAATCCAGCTCATTTAAATAAATCTGAACCACATTCAAACAGTCAACAACAAAAAAAAGATAGCATTTAGTTTTGTAGATCCACTTTTTAAAAGCAGAGAACACTCATTTTTGTTGAGAAGACATTACCGTTACAGCAAATAAATGGCTAAAACAAACAAGTATCACTATAACCAAGATAGAGAGCTCTTAAAAAAAGAGGGAAAGTCAAAATAATAACAATCATAATCAAACAATACAAAAATTATACTAGAACACAAAAGTTTTTCATTTATAACCTATATATATATATCTGTGTCATGTGTGTCTATATCTGTGTCATCATGATGAATAATGCACCACATCGCTGTCAACTCACAAGTATACTGTGTGTATGTGACAGATGTTCAATGACAGGCTTTCACTTTGGTATGTGAACACACACACACACACACACACACACACACACACACACACACACACACACACACACACACACACACACAGGAAGGTACATGTTGTAGCTTAAAGCATTTTATGGCAGATGGCAGTACTGTACCAAGAGTTATGTAAAGCATGTAGTTCACATTAGTCTGTAGAAATCATACAATAATTGAAACCTTAAACATGTCTTTACCTCAAATGTCTCTTCCATATCCAATTATTGTCTGGCCTCTCTTCTCCTTTGCTGCAAATTGTACCTTTTATTACATTTAAAACAGGGGCATGATTACTTATTTAGCATTTTCAGTTGTGATGACCGCTCTAAGCTATTTGCTGTCCCTTCCGCAGCTCAGAGTCCTCCCCTGCTGTAAGAAAGAGCAACACACACACACACACACACACACACACACACACACACACACACACACACACACACACACACACACACACACACACATACACACACACACACACAGACACACACACACACAGACACACACACACACACACACACACACACACAAACACACACAGACAGACACACACACACACACACACACTCACATGCAGCATGAGGGCCTGCAGAGCTGCATGAGTCTCACATTTAATTATCCTCCTAATGTTCTCACTGTCATCAGACAGGAGAGAGTCACTCCTCTATGATGGAGTGTCATCAGCGCTGATTATTATTTTTTTGGAGGGGGATTTATTGATTTTAGCACTCAGCTACAGACCTGGATTTGTTTGGGTGATTTACAAACACGTACCTTCATAAATGCTGTGAGTAAATAAAGTCTGAGGGTTAGTTATTGAATCAGACGGGAGTCATGTTGCCTCAGACTTCAGAGTAATGGAAACTAATGATCCTGTTAATACACAGAGGATTTACAGAAAGTCCATAATGCTAAAACACCAACTTTATAAGACTTTATGAAATTCCAAAACTGATCATATATATTTTGAAACAGTAACTGGTTTTAAATCACTTTAAAAATGACTAATACAACGTTTCAACAACACTGTAGGAGACCCCACACGTACCATAACAATATGTCTGTTACTGCTATAAATCATGTCATTTAGTCCCGTCTGAGTCACATATAGGATTCAGAATAAAGAGAAGAAGCAGGAGAAAGCAAACAAGAGGAAGTAGAGAGACAGATTTCAAGCCTCTCCATTTCTTAATAGACTTTAAAGGTGGGGTAGGTAAGTTTGAGAAACCGGCTCGAGATACACTTGTTGTTATATTCCATGGAATGCTCTTAACATCCCGATAGCAATGAATATCTTCAGTGCTTTGACAATAAATCCATAAAAAAATGTCATCTGTGGAAGCCGTAGTGCTGTAAAAAGCACGACCAATCATCTGAGCCGGCCCGGCTAAAGTAACTGGATGGCCTACCTGCCTGTCAGCCTTCCATCTGTGCACAAACTTATCTCGTACCCTCATTGGTCATGTGCGCGTTCGTGTGTGTTGGAGGAGGGGCTCTGTGAGGAAGTGGCAGATTTTTCCGGCTGTGTATTTTCAAATTCTAGCGCACTCGAGCTGGTTTCTCCAAAATTACCTACCCACCTTTAATAGATAGAAATAGAGTATATAGAGCATGTAAGCACTTGACTTCAGACCTGAATATGTTGGGTTGTTACAAAACATACTATGATATATTCAGGGCTGAGAATAAGGTCTTGAATCAAACAGAAAAGGAGTAAACCAGAGTTATTGAAAAGAACAATACAGCTGTTAATGCATTGGTGCTTTACAGTGAGTACAGTGCATCATACTAAACACTAACTTTGTAAGACTTAATGAAATGACAAAACTGGGCGAAAATGTATCTGGTTTACTTTAAAAATGACTAAAAAGCAACAGATCCAGTGGATTCTCTTTAGGAAAAGTGAAGGAGATAATTCGGTTTCCTCAACATACCAAAGAAATGTCTGTTCTTGCCGTAAATCATGACATTAAATCTCTTCCCAGCCACTTGTAGGCTACAGTATAAAGACGTATTTGTGTATGTTTTAAATTGAGACCATAAACTCATTAGGAAAATAACATAAAACAGTTGAGAAGTTGTCTGTTTTTTATTGATTTTGTATAGACTTCTATAATAATTTGACTCATGTCTGCACCCTGAGTAGTCGCCCCCTGCTGGACAGTACCGAGAATGCAGGTTTAATGCAATGTCCCAAGTTAAATAATGAAATACCTCCTATAATAAATAATTCAAAATGAATCACTTCACAGAGTCTGCAGCCTGGACACAAACCATCACTCATAATTGTCTCGTATTTGTTTGACCCATCAATTGCCCCGACCTCTTCCACATGTGGACTTCTGCAGGCTGAATATCAAATATTTATGATGGAAACAAATGTAATCTGGGACAAAATAGGAGTCCTTTGAAATATAACTGAGAATCTATTTCAGTTGTAATTTGAAAGATGCAAGGCTGACCAGTGTCTCTGTCTGTCGCCTCATTAACGTTTCTTTTTCTTTTGTCTAACGTGAAGAGGCCCATTTGTTCGAGGACGCTTCCCTTCCACATCACGTTCACCCGAGATGAAATGGAGAATCGGACTTGTCTGCAAACATCAGACGAGACGCATCCAACATCTGTCAACATGTGTGCTGAACACCACCAGGTAAACACCTCTTGGTTTTATATGTTTCTATTTGTCGTTTAAATAGAGATCTTTAGATTCGTCCCTCTGCACGAACAATTTGTGATACTTACTTGTCAGATGAAGTCTTAAATGTTCTTTGCGTCACAGCAGCTCCATTTGCAGCATCAACAAGACACATATTAAGACAAGGAAACAAACACATAACATACTATGACCACCACTGAAGACAACATGTTCAAGACCCTTTTATTGAGAATAAACTCATCACATGTGAGGAGCCTGTATCAGAATCAGAATAAGGTGTATTGCCAGGTACGTTGACGCATACAAGGAATTTGCTTTGGTATCTGGTGGTGCGAACACAAACAAAAACAATCTCAGAAAATAAAGCCAATGTATCTTTGATTTGACGGAAACCATTCATACACAGAGACAATTATAATGCGTTATCGTGGGAGGATGTTTCAAAGAGTTTCTCAAAAGCTTGACGTTCAATCTATGAGCAGGAAGGTGCAGCAGCTCTCACTTTAAAGCAGTAAACAAACACGTGTTCCATCTAGTATTGAAATATTGTCAATCACTCGTAATCAAAGATATCGAAAAACAAGATAACGTGTCTCTACTCGACCGGAAAGACCTAAGAGGGCGGAGGGAATTAGTTCTTTATGTTGTCCTTCAGCAGATATGTTCGTGTGGTTTCTTCAGGATACTTTAACAACAACAGACGGCTCTTTTGAAACCTGGAAGTGTCCTCAGTGAAAAGACTTGTCTAGTTTAAGGCTGACAGATCGTAGAGTGACACTGAGACCTTGTGGAGGATTTACTGACCTTGATGCAGACGTCCCTCTATGTTCGATCAGCACTGTATTATCCGTGAAGGGAATAATACACGTGTGCAAAGCGTGTCAAGAAATCAATGGCTTTATTATTCAAGCAGCTAAAGGTTTTCAGAATCAGAAAAACATTTTGACTTTTTCTCCTGCTTTTGATTTTTTCCCTAAATTATTTTTCTTATATTTCTGACTTTTTTTCCTATTTTTTTAAAATGTTTCCTCTAATTTGTGACATTTTCTCTTAAATGTTGGACTTTTTTTTACTCACATTTCGGAATCGTGTGCATAAATCGATTTTTCGTGTTGATAACGGAGGAAAAACTCATCAAATGTTACTTTGTTTACCTCACGTTTGACAGTAGCAACCACCTGCAGCACCACGAGAGCTGGTAAATGTCAGTGTGACATAAAAGGGGAATATAAATTATACTAAGTTTAATGTATGACTTTATGTAAACATCCTGTTAGGACACTATCCATATCATTTACTAGGACAAAGCTGTCACAGAGCAAAGATAACCGTCCCTCCAAAAGTACCAGACCGAATACTGAAAGTAAAATAAATGGTCAGTCACATTTACTGCTCGTGTGTCATCTCTATTATCAAAATCCTTTATTGGTGCAACAGCAGGAAATACACCTTTTTAAAGCAAAGTGACATTAGAGATGGGAAGGCTACAATAAAAACTGAAATAACAAATAAAGAACCATACAACAGTTTGTAAAATAAGAGTATACATCTGTGGTAAAATAATGAAAGCGTAAGTGAACCCTAACCCTATTGCACATACATGTTAGTTCTCTTAACAGTGTCTTAAGTATTGAAGTAGCCAGTAATACCAACATCAGATTAGATTAACTTCATTGATCCCAATTTGGGATTGTATTTCCGTCACAGCAGTTTGTAAAAGTCATTGCACACAAAATGAAAATGAGATAAAATGGTAAACAAACAAATAGAAACCGTGAATATATTATTTATTTAATATATTCATCTAAAGAGCATTTCTATCAAATATACAGAATAATAAATTAGATGTTACACTCTGTATTGCTGTGTGTATGTGTGTGTGTGTGTGTGTGTGTGTGTGTGTGTGTGTGTGTGTGTGTGTGTGTGTGTGTGTGTGTGTGTAGACTTGCCTCCCATTTACTTGACTTACTCAAAGCTCACCCCACTTTCTCTCTCCTTGTAAGTGTGCCCTGGACGAGTGTGTGCAGAATGCTTAAACTAAAAATCAATTGGTGTGTGTGTGTGTGTGTGTGTGTGTGTGTGTGTGTGTGTGTGTGTCGTAGCGTGTCATGCTCTTCTGTTCCCTGCAGTAAATGCTGCTGCTGTCTATGAGGACCTGAAGCACAAAATAAAAGGAGAGTAGTGTGCAGCAGGAACGTGACGTGCTGCTCGATGAAGTCTCTGGGTGGTGTTGCGTCTCCGAGGCTCGTGACCTTGGGAAAGACGAGGTGAATCCAGCAGGAGTTTAGATGAAGCACACAGTCATCTCAGAGTGTTTCTGTTAGTGTGTGTTTCCAGAGATGGCAACAGTACACACATCCTCTACTCAAGTAGAAGTACAGATACTCATGTTTAAAAATGCTCTGGTAAAAGTAGAAGTACTGACTAAACTTCTTTACTCAAGTAAAAGTAAAGAGGGCTTTGAAATGTACTTCAGTAAAAAGTACCCATAACTACCAGCTGTTTTAAAGAGTACCTGACCTCCCTTTATATTAATAGAACAATAAGGTCATTATTAGCTAATGAATGTTTCCATGCTGAACAACGGCAACATGACAACGTTTTCATTGGTCCCTCTTCTTTAGAGAAGACCAGGAAATGATGGATACACGGATCGTGTTCAATCAATAGGCACGCAATGACTCTAAATAATAATGATCACGCCACCAAACACACATTCAAACTAAAGGAACCAGCCTGTTTGGAAAATGTAAGAAGTAGAAAGTACAGGTATTTGTGTTCAAATGTAAGAAGTAGAAAGTCAGGTATTTGTTCAAATGTAAGAAGTCAAAGTAAAAAGTCGTCAGAAAAATAAGTAGTGGAGTAAAGTACTGATACCAGAACAATGTACTTAAGTACAGTAACAAAGTATTTGTATTCCACCACTTTTCCACCTCTGGTGAGGAGGCTGCAGCTTCATCCCAGGCAGGAGTGTGTTTCTGATGCAGGTTTGGAGTCATGTACCACCGTCCATTCTCCAAATATCTGCATTCTGCATGGTTTACTGATTGAATCTGATGCATTCAGTTGTGATGGAAGTGCATGATATGTGGAAGGATTTGAATGGAAGGAGGAATAGGTATTTAGATCCTAATGCAAATCTGAGCTTCTTGCAGCGTTTGGTTTCTGCAGCTTTTAGTAAACGCTGCGCATGTTTCCTCAAGTTGGTGAATGTTTTCTAAATGCATTTTTTTCTTACATTTCTGACTTTTTTCCTAAAATCTTTGACTTTTTCCCTCAAATTTACTTTTTTCCTCTCATTATGATTTTTTTTTCATTTTCCGACTTTTTTCCTCAAATGTTTACTTTTGCCTCAGGATTATGACTTTTTCTCAAGATAAAGGAGTGTGCGAGAGAACAGCTTCTGGAGGGAACAGGGATTTTGGCTTGGCACAACATTAAAGTAATATGACATTATTTGTTCCTCACATCATTTTAAATTCAGGACTTTTACTATTTTAACACCACAGTACTTTATCTCTAACTTCTGCCTGTTTCTTTCTATTCTTCCTTTATTTCTTATTTACAGTATTTCCTCATGTTCACCTACCCATTCTCTTTCCTACTCTCTTTCTCTCTCACTCACACATATTGCTCACAGTCTCTCTCTCTGTTAAAATAATCCACTCTGACTCCTCTAAGGCCCTTTTCCCTCCCACCTGTATCCTCCTCTGGCTTGTTGAAAAAATGCAATGACACAACAATTCTGCTAATCATGAAATGCAAAACTACTAATTGACCATTTTACATAATAGTGTCTTCTCCAAAACGTATCAATGATACATAATCACAGGATCACGCTGCGTGCTTCACTGACAGCTTCTTTTCGATCTTTTTCTTTATTTGTGTGCGTAGGCTCAAACTGCACACACACACACACACACACACACACACACACACACACACACACACACACACACACACACACACACACACACACACACACACACACACACACACCGTCAGGGTTAGTTTCAGTTTCTGCGCCTCACTTGAGGAATTCCTCCACTTTTAAGGAGTGCTGCCGCGCAGTGAGAAGCCCTCTTTCTGCGGGGGCGGTGCGCGGTACCCTTCCCTTTTATCTGGACGTCGTTTTAGAGCTCATTTGCGGGGGTTGCTGGGACTTTTATTTGACATATTGGATGGATGGACGGAGACTCCCCTGTTTCTCCCTCTGAAGGCTCCTGGTTTCCTGCCGCCTGCAGCCTCTCCAGTGCCCGGTGCGCAGCGCGGATGGAGACATTAATGCCTCTGGCAACTTGGATACAGTTTCCGGGGCTCCTTATCGATATATGTCTCTGTGTTTCGATGAACCAAAGAGATTAAAAAGACACAGGGAGGACACGTGTGTTCCCGTCGGATCTGTTGCGCACAGGTGTCCAAAACATCACCTCCCTCTTTATGAACTGATGTGTTTCTGCGCAAAACTGGAAGCATGTTCCAGAGGAAGAATCTGAACACAGGGATGCTGCGACTCGGATATTTGCTTTGGGTTTGAAGGGGGGGATCTCTCGGATATCAGTGGAGCCACAGCGGAGGATCTGGAGTTACAGAGAGCAGGGATTCTGGATGTTTTAATATTTACGGATTATCAAGCTTTTTTTCTTCTCCTGGAACACTGAAAGCGAGCTCTTCTTTGATGTCTGAAAAGGTAAAAGCAACATATTGATTTCCCAAAATGTCCTGTTGCGTATTCCTCATGTTCAGAATAAGCTTCTGCAGTAAAACACGTTGGTTATATGGGAATAAGTCTGTGGAAATCATCAGTATTTTCTCACTGAGGCGTGAATGTGAGGTGATTGATGCAGAACATGCTCACTTCTCAACATCAGTTTAACACCTGGTCTCTGCCAGCTTTGAACAATCTGCCTTGTGTTTCCAAAATGAGACGATTTCACACCAAAAAAAGGCATTACGCATTAAAAAAAACTTATGCCCAAAGACATTTTACTTTATAATGAGATCATGTTATTAAGAAGGTGTATAACTCATGGTAGGCTACATCGATGTCTTGTCCTGTGATTTTTGGGGGGGTTGAAGCTTCTCTAGGTTACTGAACAGAGGGCAGGTTCATTTTAAAACCAATTAAAGGAGCTTCTCTTCAATTACGTGACTGTCCGTCCAATCGCGCAGCAGATAATGAATCTCCATTTTCTTTCTTTATATAGCGCTGGGTCAACAGGTCTCTCTCACACACACACACACACACACACACACACACACACACACACACACACACACACACACACACACACACACACACACACACACACACACACACACACACGCACACACACACACACACACACACACACACACACACAGTCAAATCAATCACATTTGATTTATGAAATAAAGAAAAGTATTGATCCTGATTTCTGTGCATTAGTGCAGTATTGATACGATTTGTTAAAGGGGGGGGATATTTTCTCTGCGCTCTGTATTGATTTTTTTTTATTTTTCTAGGAGTAAAGAGACCAAACAGGCAACAGGGGACGCTCTTTCAACTGATTTAAAATAATCCTCCTCTAACGCTCCTCCACATCCATCAGGGTTATTGCTGCAGGTTTCATGTGAAATCCCTCTGTTACATGGAGATATATCCTAACTAATGCTCATTTAATATATTGATAGCATAGAGGCACTGATGAATAGACAGTCATGTACCACCGTTTTTTCTCCAAATATCTACACTTCTGCATGGTTTACTGATTGAATCTGATGCATTCAGTCGTGATGGAAGTGCATAGGTGGTAGGATTTGAATGGAAGGAGGCATAGGTATTTAGATCCTAATAAACAAAACACTTGTGCATCAATGCAGCCGATTTAGAGTTTTTTGAGTAAACTGGCAAGAGGATTGGAGCGATTGAAATCCCAGAAAATATGTAATTGCCTCATCTATTGATCAGAAAGGGCAACGTACGGTGGCCCAATACTTTCATTATGAGAAATGTAATGCTCCTTCAAAATAGATGCAAATATGAGCTTCTTTTAGTAAAGGCCGCGCATGCTTCCTCAAGTTGCTGAATGTTTTTTAAATGCTGCGTGTGTTGTCAAGTTGCTGAAGATGTTTCTTCATGTGTACGGGAACATTTGGGTTTTATATCTGCATCGTTTTTGAAACTGCAGCACGTTTCTCCTAATGGAAATGTTGTGGGCAGCTATTATTCGTTTGCACCTCTCGGCCACTGTACATCATACATTATTACTTGCCTCCTTGACCTATCAAAAACAGCTCCATTTCTGACAGTAGTCTAACATCTCCACGAACACCTTTTAAACCTCCTTCATGTATGTGATCTTGGTTCGTGTTGCAGGGTGGTTTTGTTTCCTGAGGTTTAGAGGAGTGAGCTTGTGACCGCGAGGCTGTCAGACAAACCCCCAGAGAGATTTGTGAGAAAAGGACTCTCATCGTACTGCATGATGGCCTCAAGCAAGACACTGAAATCCTACGGTCTCAGTAGAGCACTCAGCAGGAACCACATTGTCTTGGGTTTCTCACAGCTGTGAAATGTTGAACCATGTGATTTTTGAGCGTCGCAGAAGATCCTTTAACACAAACGGTATAATTACTTTCTCTAGATAAAAACGCATTGTACAAACATTATTTCACTCATTATCTTGTACGTCTTTTTATCAGAATAAGTGCTGTTGAGCCTTTGAGGTCTGAATGCATGAATCAACATTCCCATTTTTCTTGATTGATATTGATTCAATAGATATGATTGTTGGTGACAGAGCTGTATTGTCTGATCATTGCCTTCATGTAATTGTAGAAACAGTCCGTCAATAAGTGGAGGCATTTCAAATGTTATTTATTGATCAATCTCAAAGGGTGTTGCATACAGTCCTAAATGCTACTGCTAACACACTGACTGTAGTCTTAACCCTCAATGTGTTGATCAGAAAGTACAAATCAAAATTGCTGCATGATTTAAACTGAGTTAACCTGCATTCATGTGCAATGTTGATGGAAGTGCATGTTAGGCAAGAGGCTTGAATGGAAGGACAAATAGAGATTTAGATGGATCCTAATAAACAAATCCTTGGTATCATTGCTGCGGATTGAAAGAGTAAAGATGCAAGAGGAGAGTGCACTTCAAATCCCTGAGGATGACATTGAAGTAGAGGACGTACGAAATGAGTTGACATATAAAGTAAAGATGTGTTGTTGTTCAAGAAATGGATAATTTAAAGGTGGGGTATGTAATTTATTTCAGAAACTCTTTTAGTTATATTCCATGGAATGCTCTTAACATCCCGATGAATAATCTTAAATGCTTTGACAATAAATACATAAAAAATGTCATCTGTGGAAGCCGTAGTACTGTAAAAAGCACAACCAATCATCTGAGCCGGCCCGGCTAAAGTAACTGGATGGCCTACCTGCCTGTCAGCCTTCCATCTGTGCACAAACTTATCTCCTGCCCTCATTGGTCATGTGCGCGTTCGTGTGTGTTGGAGGAGGGGCTCTGTGAGGAAGTGGCAGATTTTTTCCGGTTGTGTATTTTCAAATTCTAGCGCACTCGAGCTGGTTTCTCCAAAATTACCTACCCCACCTTTAAAGGATGATGCATTGGGGCGATTAAGGTTAACAAGAATCGATGTTGAGGCTTGTCTTTTGGTAGAAAACCTGTGAAATTGCCTTTGAAAATACACCAACTTTGTTATTTAATTTGTTGTGATGAATGAATGGCAGGTTTTCCTATAGATTCAATCATTTCTGATCCTAAATATCTTGGTTTCTTTTTTTCTAAGGTCACATTGTTCTGTTGTCTTCCAAAAACACTTCAGTAAAAATCATCTTTATTGGTATTTATTTTCTCTTTTCTTTTTCTCTTTGCTCTGCATTTGATATTTATGTTATTCAGGCATTAAACGATTGTCCTTGTTCTTACAGTAAAGCACTTAAGTTGTAGCAGGAAATGAAAGATCTCTATATGTGTTTTTCTGGAAATTGCCAACTTGTGACTGATTTAAAACGGATGGCTTGGCTAACAGATGTAAAGCAACATCCAGTGGCTCATGGGGGTTTTGTTGTTTCACTGTGGCTTACCTCTGGCTGTAGTCTCTCTTATCTGGATGATGTTTGTATGACTTGAGGGAGGTTCAGAGTAAGTGAGGGCTCATGTGTGATGAAAAGAAAGACACACCGACAGCAAACACACAATAAAGTATCTGGGATGCTTGTCCTGGTGTCCAGTAGCTGATTAATGACGCTCAACACAAGGAGGACATTTTTTTGCGGCAGTACAAAGACATATTTGAGTGTTGTTAGTGATAACTCAGGGTATTTTGTTCCCAGGAGACGACTGAGAATGCTGGATGTTTTGTTTGTGTCAGGAATCATTGCGTGGCAAAAAAGAGAGTTTATTATGGTCTGTCTAAAGCCTCCAGGTTCTTTGGCAAGATGACAGTGAGTAAGTGCATGTGAGAGACAGTAGGAAATGTTTATCACATTAGAAGAGCAGAACAAAAGTGGATGTTTGGTTGCATTGTTGTGGCGACCAAAAAGCACACAGAGTATTGCAGTGCTGTCTTGTTTCCAGAAGTGGACCCTGAAGGCCACATGTCCCTGGTTCCCTCCACAAAATCCAATGGGATTTTTCCATTTGAAAAATTGGAATCTCCACATATTATCACTTTATGATTTTTTAAGTAAAAAGCTAACGTTGGGCTATAAAGGAACTACAGCACGGTCACATGACTTCACGTCACCACCTCTAAGCTAAAGGTGGCTAATGTTGGGCTATAAAGGAACTACAGCACGGTCACATGACTTCACGTCGCCACCGCTAAGCTAAAGGTGGCTAATGTTGGGCTATAAAATAACTACAGCACGGTCACATGACTTCACGTCACCACCGCTAAGCTAAAGGCGGCTAATGTTGGGCTATAAAGGAACTACAGCACGGTCACATGACTTCACGTCACCACCTCTAAGCTAAAGGTGGCTAATGTTGGGCTATAAAGGAACTACAGCACGGTCACATGACTTCACGTCGCCACCGCTAAGCTAAAGGTGGCTAATGTTGGGCTATAAAGGAACTACAGCACGGTCACATGACTTCACGTCACCACCGCACAGCTAAAGGTGGCTAATGTTGGGCTATAAAGGAACTACAGCACGGTCCCATGACTTCACGTCACCACCGCACAGCTAAAGGTGGCTAATGTTGGGCTATAAAGGAACTACAGCACGGTCACATGACTTCACGTCACCACCGCTAAGCTAAAGGCGGCTAATGTTGGGCGTGATGACGTTTAATCCTGTCATTTAGACACTTGTTAGGAACCTCAATTTTTAGATTCACATTTACTGATGTATTTTATGTCATAGAAAAAAATCTCTTTGGCTTGTGTTGACCACAGACCTTATTTCAGGCTAGAACATATAACATGTTCAGAAAACCATTGACTTCCAATCCAGGAGACAAGAAGTGCTAAACGGTTACTAATTTCTGGGTTTAAGGACTCATTCCTGCACCACTCTGTTGCTCCTCAGTGTCAGAGTGCAATAGACGACTTCCACTTTACTGCTAAAGGGAGACTACAACCAAACTAGTGCAATACAAAGAGTACAGAAGGCTATAACATCCCTTTACAAATGTCTAGGAAGAGCAATTAGGAAAGCAATAGAGAGAAAGTGAGGACATTCCTTCAAGGTCAGCCGGCCACATCCTCCTCCCAATCTAATCCTTTATCCACTGAATCAACTTGGTCGGACACCATCTCTCTGGCCAAGGTGGTGGTGGTAGGTGACCGAGATCAATGACCATGAGCCAATCAGTGTTACTGGCTGAAGAGTTGTGTGTGTGTGTGTGTGTGTGTGTGTGTGTGTGTGTTGTGTGTGTGTGTGTGTGTGTGTGTGTGTATGTATGTGTGTGCAGAGCTCAATACTGTCTTATAGAGAATGGGGGAACGGTGTCTCCATGCTCGTCTTTTTGTTCAAAGCTTGAAAGATATTGGCTGTGCTTCTATATCGTTGGTACCTACTTTTTCTTCTGTTGCATGTTAAGCCAATGTGTTGTGTAGATTTATTTTGTGCATCTCTGTATTCATTCAGCGATAACTTGCTTTGTAATGGCACCCCCCGGGACCCCCCATGGTTCACCCTTCCAGCAAGTTTCATGAAAATTGGGACATTAGTTTTTCCATTTAACAAAAACCCTAAAACCTAAAGGTAATAGACTTCAAAACTTCCCATTTCAATCAAATAAAAAGGGACTAAATGACGTTCCTTACTTTTACACCTTTGTTGGACAACAAGAGGTATTGAAGTGACAGAGAAACAAAGCAATGTGGCAGCAAAAGGCAGGAGTGAAATGATATTCAGCAATAAAAATTATCTTTTGTGATGTTTTGTACAGAAATAAATGCATCCAACATGCTCGAAGCAGACACATAGTCCACTTTAGTGACAAACAATGACTGTCAACATAACTTTTAACAAGAAAATCCTCAGGACACCTTTCAAAATAAGTATTTTCTCCAAGTCACTCTCTTTTATGAATCTACAGCTGACTTGGTGTCTGGAGTTTAAGGGCATATTGGCAAGTTTTATGCTAACATTCAGTAACTAAGTGATGACAAGTGGGAACACAATACATATACCAAAAAATAAATTACTCTACATTCAGTATTTGGCCATAGATACCCATAGATGTACTGTATGGATAAATGTTCAATTGGGAGCGTACAGGCCACCCTTTTATGTAAAGTTGATCATATGTCAAACTTTTGCTGCACTTTGTCAGAAAAAATCCTATTACTCACAGAGGAGTGCTGTCAGCTCATTGGGGGTTGAAGGAGATGGATGGCTTTCTAGGTTTTAGCACTTCCCATCAAAAAGTAATGATGTTGATCCGGTGATGAGGGAGGCCAAGTTCAACTTATCGGGTGGTCATAAAAGCAGTGTTGAATTGTGTTGAATAGGGGGGTTTATCTTGGAATATGGCATTAGGGAACCGTGTTGACCCTGTCTTTTATTATTTATGAACCAGCAGACTCCCAGGAGAAAAGTGGCAGCACCATTACAGATGCACCCCATGGGTAAAAATACACTAATAGTTCACTCGGGGTCAACAATACCTCTGGATTCTTCTAAATGTTAACTGTCCAATGGGAGGGAATTATATAACCTTAAATAGAGGTGGGAGAAGTACTCAGATCTTGTACTGAGTAAAAGTAGAAGTACTCAGATCTTGTACTTGAGTGAAAGTAGAAGTACCAGAGTGTAGGAATACGCTGTTACAGTAAAAGTCCTGCATTCAAAATGTTCCCAAGTAAAAGTAGAAAAGTATTATCATCAAATATAGTGAAAGTAGCGACAGTAAAAGTAGTCATTGTGCAGATTGGTCCATTTCAGAATAATATATATGATATGTTTTATAATGATGATCATTAAAGTGTTCTCAAAGCTGGTAAAGGTGCAGCTAGTTTGAATGACTTTGTATACTGCAGGGTAGCTTGTGAATTT